>VXBR01007014.1:1067696-1181692 GCA_013400215.1 Cisticola juncidis
GTGTTGGGAGCTTTTGATCTTACTAACTCAAGTGAACCAACATTACTGAAAAATAAATCAGTTTAACCCATCAAAATGGATAGTTATATCTAGTCTAAAGTATAAAGTATGTACTTTTTGAGAACAGTGTTTGGTAAGATTTTAAAGCCCACGTCTTTGTTGTTCAAATTGTATTTTAATGCACGTTATCTGGTTAAAATGAACTTGGGTTTTAATGAGGCTACCTAACACAATTTACTGGGATTCGACGGTGTCTAAGTTCAGTTTCAGAAGCACATTTGTCTAGACAAGTGTATAGGTGAGTTGGGTTCAAGCCATCTGCATCTCCGTGCTCTGGGATTGGGATTGAACCTTTCTATTACAATGCAGTGTGCACAGTAAGCAGCATCTTGAGGTGGAAATCTATTGCAATTACCTATTTTAATCTGCTAAATGTAGAATATGCATTTATCTCTTGTGGCACACGAGATAATGGGAACTTGTCCTGCCATATAGCAGTACGGTAGTGCTGGCAAAATGTCTTATGCATAATCCCTGAATGTACAGACAGTTTGATAAAAAGGTCTTTGGAAGTGTGAATCCTCTTGACCCTGCTAGCATCTTTGAAACAGGAGTTAAAGTGGCATTTTCAATGTTGGCTATGTCATTTTATGGAAGGAAATTGAGAAATGGTGGAAGCTGGAACCTTGCAGAGAGCAGTGCAGGAAAGAGGAGGAAAAATAAAAATAAAGAAACAGACAAAGGCACTAGAAGGAAAAAGGGAGGGAGGACACAAGCACTTAAGGATGTTTAACTAAATAATTTCAAGAAAATTACATTTAAGTCCTTAATAATAGCTGATGGCTTGATCTTTGTCTGAATCTGACATTGCTACTCCTGTTCTTAGTGGAGGGAAAAATGCCATCATCATAAATAAAATATTCTGGTCCAGGAGCTGAAACTGAGTTTAGCATCTGAGCCTTTTGTATTTTCTGTGTGCACCATTCACACCAGGTAGCTCTGCTGTTTGGCTGAGACTTGTACCAACACTGCCATTATTCAGTCTGTGACTTGCTTTCAGCAATTAGGGATATCATTTCTGAGAGCTTCTTAGGAACCTGTAATTAACCATGATTAATTGATAGATGCTGTCTTATCTAGTGAATTAGTCTAGATCCTAGCACCTAGTGAATTGCAAAAATATTCCTTTTTTTCTCCCTATTTCTAAGTAAACTCTCACTTTATCACTTGTGAAGGGCAAACCTCTGCCAGGCTACTGCAGTCTTTCTTTCACAGAAAAACAAGCAACCCAGAATTTCTGAGAAGCATCTCTCTTTGCAGCTGCTTGGGAATGATCTGCAAGCATATGTCAGGGTCTTTTAAATCAATGAAAATTTTGCCTAAATTAGACACCAGTGTGGTGCCAAGTGAGAGAAATCCAGGTTTCGTCTTCTGAAAATTGTACAACCTCAGGATGCAGAGATGTTACACAGACTTTCTCTGCCAGAGGAAGGACAAGCTTCCAGCTGTGCACAGATTCTCCAAATGCACCCTGCAATTTGTGTCATTCTTCCCACCATGGTCTTTATTTGGCAGAAATATTTCTGTGAAAGTCTTTCTTTGTTCTCTCCCCAACCCAAACCTCTTCTGTTTCCAAGGGCAGTAGTATTGAAAATTCATTGAATTCAGGAATGTGGAATCACTTTTGTAGCTTTCATCAAGCTCATAAGCTGGTGGGGTTTTTTTCTCATCTCTGTATTTCCATCACCCATCTCAGGAACCCAGTAAAGCAGAAACACGCAATTAGCAAACCACAGAGATAGCAACTACTCTGATGGTGATGTTTTGCTTTCTTGTAGGGACAGGATTTCAGCTCTGTTTTAAGTCTTTCAATTTGTGGCGTAAAAATTAACATGAAAAACATGCAAAATGATATTGTTGTTTGCTGCCTTCTTCCACAAGTCTTTACCAAGTTAAAGCATGTTTGCATTTAATGGGGCATCTGTTTTATAAAAAGCCAGGCACATTATTTAAAGCACCTTTTCTTACATCAACTCTCCAAGAAACACCCTAAACAAAAGCTGCTTGCAGTTACTTTGTGACCCAAGCATCTCCTTTCCTGGCTTTGGTAAGAATTCACCACAAATCCTGGCCTCTGCCGCTGACACTGAGTCATGCTGAATCACGCTGCAAATTTAAGTATTATCAAGTGCAGGAAAAATAGTGGCCAAGATATCCCTTGCAGGCTGGACAAGGGGAAACATTTGCCTTGGAGTGTCGTGCAAGCCAGGAGCCCCATCACTTCAGTGTTTCACAGGGAGGTGTGGGTCATTTCTGAGGAAGGGGAGAGAGCAGGGCTGGCAGTTCGTTCATTGCAGTGTAAAAGATTTGTTTGGAGCTGGAAGCAGCGTGGCCGTGGGCCTGGAGCACGGGGTGTGCCAGCAGTGTCCTTGCTGCAGATGGAGCTATTCGTTCCTTGCAGGGTAAGATGAAACGACAGAAAGATAAATCCGTGAAGCCTGGTGCAGATGGTGGCTTGGGCTGTAACACTGATCTCTGCACTCCTCAGATCTCAAAGCTCTTGCTGTTGATTTTATGGGGTAATTTTATGTGGTCCCAGCTCTCTCTAAACCCAGTGCTTGCCCTGTGTCCCTCCACCCCGGACCCTGTAACACTTCTGAGGGGCTCTTGAAAGGCAGTGTACTCAAGTTACATTCCTGGGCCAAGTGTTTGAATTTCAGAAAGCTTAGGAGAACATTTACAAGCAGTGTGTGTTTGTGGAAGAGGTAGTTAATGTTGATTTGGAGAGCTATGTGGGCAGAGTAAGACCTTGCATGAAGTGATCTGTCGGAGGAAAGCAGTAAGGCTCTCTGGGGAGACAAAACAGTCAGTGAAACTTCTCTGGGGAGAGCACCGTCTTGTCAGGCCTTCTGCTGCCAGTATAAAGTAGATTTTCATAAATCTCCCTTGCTGGAGACATTCTGCATTAGGCCAGTGTGCTCACCTTGAAAAGCTCTCTGCTGCAGCGTCTGGGACCTGAGTGCTTGGAGCGGTGTTGCTTGTTAACACACGGCAATCCTGCCGTGACCCTGCAGTGATGAAGATGGATGTAAAGTCACATAGCACAGCCCCTCCTCTGCCCCCCTCCCCCAGTCTCACTTTCACTTGTCCTCTAATAATACTGACTCCAAGATGACTATTATCTGAAGAGAAAGCCAGGCTCTGCTAACACAAATGGTGCCACATCCTTAGGGACATGACCTTTAAGCTCTGCTAGCAAAATGCATTAGTGACAAAAATTAAACTTTGGCAATAGCAGAACTGTATGTGTGTGTAATCTGCATCCACATCATAACTTGTTCCCACAAAAAGTTCTCAGAACTGAAGTATTTTATGTTGCCTTATTGGTGATTGTCATTAATTCCCAGTTTTTATCCACCCATGGAAATTTTCACCTTGTTGATATTCCATGCATCCCTGCTGATAAG
Organism: Cisticola juncidis; assembly: GCA_013400215.1. Taxonomy (NCBI): domain Eukaryota; kingdom Metazoa; phylum Chordata; class Aves; order Passeriformes; family Cisticolidae; genus Cisticola; species Cisticola juncidis. Next base: position 1,071,164 of record VXBR01007014.1, read on the forward strand.
TGGAGGGCACGCAGGCCCAGGTATTGCCTCTCCAGCCTGGCTGCTATTGCCAAAGCCTGCTCCATGGGGTAAGAGGGGATGAGTTAAGGTTCACACACATGGTTCCAAAGGTACAACAGGAAGAAAGGGTTTTTCCTGCTGCCTTATATCCAATTGCTGATTAGACCTGACCTGCTGAGCCACCCGTGGTTTTACACCTCTAGTACCCTCTCGTGGTCACTTTATTCCATGTATTAACATATGGGGTCACTTGTCTTCTGTTTTATTCTTACTTTACACCATCACATCAGGGGTTAAATGGCAGCAAGTGAAATACAACATCTTTAACCTCGATGCTTGTAGTTCCCGTCCCTGTTAGGCAGCTTCCTTGTGGTGTTTGTGAGCAGTTAATTTCCCCAGGAAGGTCTGGATTCTTCTTGGCTTGGCTATCACACAAAGGTGTGGGTTAACCCCTGTAGACAACTGAGCATTGCAGTTATTCACATCCACAGAATGGAAAAGTAAGAGCAAAGAGAAGAAAATTCATGGGTTGATAATTTTATAAGCCAAGAAGTGGAATAAGAAAGAAAAGATAGGTTGTGCAAAGGCAATCACTTGCCACCTCCCCCAGCCAGAGTGATGCCCAGCCTGTTCCTGAGGCAAAAGACAGATGGCCTACCTAAAATCCACTCCTCTCCACTGCACTGCTGAACGTATTGTTACATGGCATGGAATATTGCTTTGGACAATTTGGGTTGTGTCTGCTGGTATCCTGTCCCCACCTCTTGCACACCCCAGATCTATTCACTCGTGGGGTAGCGGGAGAAACAGAGGCAGCCTTGATGCTGTACAAACGCTGCCCAGCAATAAAAAGAGTCAGAACAGCAGCATTGTTTTGATCACAAATCCAAAACACAGCATCATAGGAGCTGCCATGAGGAGCATTAACTCCATCCCAGCCAGACCTGGTACACACTCATATAGGAAAATCACACTGAGGATACAATGTGCAGGAAAAAAAAACATGAATGACAGTGTATCAGAAAACTACATACTTCAAACGAACAAAGTAGCATAAATATTGTGAACTTAAATATTTTACAGTATATGCTTCTGTATAAATGGTGTCTTCTCAAAGATTCTCTCAGGCAAGTATAGGTATGTTAGATTTGCAGGAACAGGCTGAGTGCTTTCCAGTTTAAAATCATCTGGCTACCTAGCAACACAGTATTGATACTGATGTTGTTCCTAGGAAATAAGTGGAAACACCTGTTAATGAGCCCATTTTCTTAGGCTATCTTGATACAAGTCTAGTAAAAGAGAAAATGGGATTTAATATGCAATGGCCCCAACCATTGAGATTTTTGATCCCAATGTTTTGAAGTCACCCAAATATTCAGTAAATACTCATGATGAAAATGGTGAGAATGAAACAGCAGGAGGGCTGAGATTGATCCACTTAGATGCACTAAAAAAGCATGTGTGCATCATGTCATTTTATCATAAACATTGAGTAAAGGGTGTTTACAGTAACAATACAAGTTTTCTTCACAGCAAAATCTCACCCGCACTGTAGCACTTTTGTGCAGCTCTGAGGTCTGTACCTCTACACATACAAAACCCAACTGATTTGGGCTGGGAAAATATGATAACTGGCACACACAGCCTGAGGAAATTTCTCATGGGCAAGGGTCCTCTTGTAGGTAACCCATGATTTTGAAAACACACACAAAATAGGCACACAAAGCCAGTTGATTCTAGGTGTGAATGCTTAAGCACTACATGTAAAATTAAAAACCTATTTGCTGAAATCTCTTGGAAACAAGCTTGAAATATTAATTTACTTCATTTCTAAGATATCCCAACATTTTCTTGCTCTGCTTTTGGATTTTTCCCCATTTCTTAATAGTAAAATCATCTGCAATGACTATTAGAGAAGCGTGCTATAGACACAGCTGGACTCCATGTACTCCTATTTCTCTGTACCCTTTTGGAGTGCTTGAATCTGTGGGACAGAGTATCATGAGAATGTTATCTCCCTGTGAAGAAAGTCTCCCTCAAAAATAATACAAAATATTTGCAAGTATCATACATGAAAGGCTGTTTTCTCAAAATGGAAATCTGCCCTCTTAACATGAAAATCTAGATGAACTTCAGGCATGCAGGAAAACATTGCTTGTTCTTTCTGCTCAGTTCTATCCCAAAATCAGCACCTAAGGCAGTTAAAAACAGTCCAGCCCACATGGCAGTCTGCTGAGGGAAGGTTTCAGAACCTGTATCTTACAGTTTTATTTAGGTCTTATCACTGTGGTAACGAAGTACTGCACAAATTAAGTGCCACAAACTCACAACTGAATACTGTCCTTCACTACCAGCTTGCAATATTGCATTGTTGGTCTTCACAGGGTCAGCACAAACAAGTGCTCCTGATCTCTCAGTCCAGCTCCTTCTTACAGTGCAGCACAGCAGTAGCACAGGCTCTGGTTGCCATTTAGGGGGCTTATAAAGCGATGAGGACCCACACAGAAGTGATGTCTCTGCAGATAATGCAGGTATGATCTCTACACAAAAGTGTTACAGTCAAAATTTACAATGGAGAATGGCCACAGTAAATGTGAGAGTTGAAAGATGGCAGTACTCATCATCTGCAAAATGAGTCAGAAGCACAAGAAATAGCAAATTGGCCACTGTGGAGTATAACTCCCAGGAAATATGTGATTTTGAGAAAGATGAAAGAGAGGCTTTTTGTTTGTTTAACTCCCTGCTTCCAGGAGTTAGGGGGTAAAGTATAAAGACATTTTAAGGAAAATTCAACTGAAGAAGAGCTGGAAACACTAATTAGAGGCAGGGGGTGGTGCCACTGCAGAACTTGGGAAGTGCAAAGATTTATGTAATTAGGAGTTTTAAAGGAAAGAAAAGGTGGGGGTGTTTAATGCAGCAGAAGGTGGAGAGGCAGCAGAAGGAAACAAAGTAGGAAAGAGATACTCAGGATGATAAGCTGGAAAGATGACCTATAAAACAGATTTTAGAAGCTGGATAAAAAACCTTTGTCATAACTGAAGGTTAGGAGCTTGTGGCAGCCAGACTGTGAGATGAAGAGAATTTTAGATGCATGGAGAAAGAGCAAAAGTCACTCTGGACAAGAAAGAGCTGCTAGATTTAAAGTAACTGGACCTGTGTGGAAATTAGATGTGACAATTTCCTCCATTTTGTTTTAAAATAATGTATCAAGTAAATGTTAAAAGGTGAGACCTCCTGCAAAATTAGGAGGAGAAAAGCCCAGGTTGCTGTAATAAATTTGTGATAGTCTCCAGGCACACCAACTAATTATGGCACTTGTGACAGTCTTGTCAGGACAGTGCTGTGAAAACTCGAGGTGGCCGACCTATGAGGCAGTGACAACACAAGTTATTCTAATGAAGTGTTGTTCATCCAGACTAGCAGGAAACAAGTCTGAGCAGAGAGCATCTGCATTAGAGTCAGTGGCATCTTCATTCAGTTCACTCCTGTAGGCTGAGCTGCCCAGAGTCAATTCCATGCATTGCCTGAGCACTGCTTGGCCAGTGCTGCAGCCACAGTCCCCTCTGGGATCCCACTGCCACCTGAAAGGATTGTGTGTCAAACACACAGCTCTTCAAAGGTGCTGGGAAATGGGATCATGAGCAAATATTGCTGGAGCATGGTGCTAATAACACCAAGGGTGTGGGTTCGGTCCCCATTCCTCGATGGTCCTTGTGTGTCCCTTCCAACTCAGAATATCCTGTGATTGTGATTCTGTGAGATGTGCTGGATGGAGGGAGTGCTCTTCAAGGGCTGAAATTGGAAACTTGCATTTATGAGGTACCAGGGCTGGATGCAAGGAGGCACAACAGAGGGATGAGTGAGAGAGGAAGGCAGTGGACTGGGAGGATTCAGCTGGACACAAGCTGGAGGAGTTAACAGAGAAGCAGGTTCAGATCTGAGCAGGAGGATGTCAGACTGACACAAAGACCTTTGAGTCATCCCTGCAAAGCTGGTTACCAGAACTCCACAGTGGCTTCAGAACCTAATGGTTAGAGGTCCTAGTATCCCACTGAACTCCCAAATTAATTATTGTTATTGTTGTATTATTGTGGTAATGTATGTAAACATGGATTATTACAAGATGAGTCTGCTTGCTCAGTAATGAACTGATCCTAAAACACATGCAATATTGCAACTAACTTTATGCAGCATTTATATCCTTTGGTTATATATCTTACTGAGGATTTAAATATCACATTTAGAGCCCCATGGATTTCAAGCCTGGGATACACTCATGTCCGCTTACCTCAAATTTGAAATTAGGTTCCTAACTCCTATGTCTAATTGATGAAAATAAGAAGTTGATTCACATTCATTGGTTTAATTCTAAGTTTATATAATAAAAATTCACCGCTCACAAGCTACTCTAGCAGGACTTCATTTACTTGTACAGAAATTTCCAGAATATGTATTTATGTTTCTCGTTTATAAGGAGAAGCATATAAAATGTGGTAAAATGAACAGGACTTTCAGTGTGATTCAGCTTAAAAGGTTAAAAAGTAAATAATCCCACATTTCTTGCTAAAGTATTTGCAATATTTCTGAAATTCCTCTTGCAGTTGCAGCCATCCAGAATGGATGTGTCTTTAAGATTTATAAAAAGTGATACACAATATAAATAAGTGCATATACCCAGGGAAAAAGGTCCCTGAGGAGTGATTCAGAAGACAAATTCACCGCAGAGTAATTTTTTTCTGGTGAAAGCTTCACTTGACAGAGTCCCTGCTAAGAAAAATCTCTTTCTGAAAAAAAAGTTTGAGAGTGATACAGTCCCAAGGAAAGCCCCTGATAATTCCAGCTTCCTGAGTTCCCAAAACAAGGCTCTCATAATTGCATGTGGTGCTCCAAGCATCCCAAAGGAGGTGACACTAAGCCCTCATTCCTCCACCCCAATTAAATGAAACAAAATCTCCCATCTTTTCCCCCAGTGCCTCCAGTTCATATATGGCTACTTTGCCATAGAAGAACCTTCTGCCAAATGAAAATATTTCTGTCAGTTTCTCAGCTGTTGTTGGGATCAAAAAGGGGAAAGATGGAAAACCAGTAAATCAGAATAACTGATGTCACAAGAAGCTCCTGGTAACAAGAGCAATGGCTTAGGAAAGAGACTATCAAGCAGAAGAGAAGGGAGCATATTCTGAGTATTCTTCAGGGTAAAACAGGTCAGGAGGTGTAGGACAGGGTCCTTCAAGGAACAGGCAGATATCCACAGCTGCACCAGAGTGAAGGAAGGAACTCCTCACCTGTGATACGTACCTCTTGCCATTCACTTACTGCATGACAGAGTGTGTCTTGCTGCTGTCTCTCTCTAGAATCTGAGTCATTTTGAACTTTTAAACCAGCATGGTAGTGCCCAACCATGGCTATAAACCAGATGTGTCCTCCAAGGTACAGCAACTATAGACCTCCTGCTGCTCTCAAAGGGTTCACTGGATTCTGCAATGACATTTTTTGTCATTTAACAGAGTCCGGTGTTGGGTGGTATCTAAATTTGATTTTTTAAAATATTGTTTTCTAGAAACAGGATGATTCCACAGCATCGCTATTTTTTTTCAACTTTTACACCAAGGATTAGACATTGGCCTTGGGGAGTGATAGCCAGTGACCTAGAAGGGCTTTCTGTGGTGCAGTGTTGTCCAGAGATTATCCATCTTTTCAAATAAACAACTCAGCTGCTGTGATTCATGGTCTGTGTTTGATGTCAACAAGAACATTGGTCCCAGTAATGACAAACAGCTCAGGCCGTTTCTAGCCTTCTGCCCAGCTGAGCAGCTTTCATGATGAGTAAATGAGCACAGTTTTGTATCATAGATCTTCAGAGAATAACTTGAAGAGAAGACTTACTATACTGTGTTCAAAATGAATTAAAAAGATACCTGGTACTTCTTTTGCTGCAAGTCCCAGTTCCCAAAGTTATGTTCCTTGCTGCTTCAGTATTCTACTTCATCAACTGTATTTTTGTCTGTCTCAGTTTGGCTGAAGCCATGTATCTATATTTTAGAATAAGAGTTCATCAGGTAATGTAACTAGGGAATAAAAGGAAAAATATATTTTTAATTTATTTGATGTACTGAAAAGAATGTCAGGAAGGAAATTTATAAGAAGTTTTATGTCTCCTTTTCTTGCTTCACAATGTGATCTAATTATGTACTCATTCAATGACAGTTCCCTTGTGATTCTCATTTAAGAGAAGTGCTAACCAATGCAATGATCAAAACCAACACTGTAGAACAATCCCATCACATTCAGAATACAAGTTCATCACAGAACTGTCTGATCACCAGGTTTGCTGCTGTCTAGCCTGAGGGCATTAAATACCTTCTCTGACTGACACATTTATGTCTGTTTGCAGAGTCTATCTATTCATGTTTTCCAAAGTTTAAAAATCTGTTCTTCTGGGGAAAAAATCTTTCCTCATGGATGAAAATTAAGCCAGCACCGTGCTTTTCTTCCACTGTCTGAGCACCCTGGCCATGGTGGAGCTGGAGCATCCCTGCACGGCTGTGATCCAGCACCAGGGCTTGTGTGTCTGCCCCAGGACAAATAGGGAACACTGGCTCGAGGTTCAGAGATGGCAAAACTCTCCTCTGAGCATAGGTGAGCAACAGGACTAGAAGGGTTTCATTTATTTATCTCCCTACTCCCCCAATGGTTTCTGAACTATTTATCTCTGAGGGAGAGGGCTCCAGTGTTTGTGTTGTCAAATTCAGCAATATATGTCTGAAAACATCACTGACTTCCTGTACTCTTCCAAATGAAAGCAGAGAGATTTATTATCTTCCTCTGTTTAAATCTGATTTATACTACAGTTTAACAAAGGATCTAGAAGCATTTTAAATGCCATGTTAATGCAAAAACTAGAGTCTAAATTCTTGTAATTCTTTGTGTTTTTAATTCCAGTCTGAAAAACGACACTGATAACATACTATATTGATAACATTTTTAATTTATTCAATATATTCTGATAATTTTTCATATAAGTAATTACATTAATAAACTCGGCATAGTCCTTTGAAGTTCAATTTAGAAAGTACCATGTTATCTGCATGTAATAAACCTCATATATCTATCCTCCCCCTTCTACTATCATGTCTAGCGACTACTATTACAAGCTTTTTAAAATATTCCTCTGCTCAGTTTAATGGGGATTTTTACAGTATCATTACACATTCTAATTGGGCGATTAGGGGTTTCATGCCATTAATAGAAATGCAGGGCGAGTGACTGAACTTGTGCAAGTTATGTAAAAAGAAATGAGCTAAAAGGATGGTCACAGTTTTACCTACACAGAGTGACAAAACCCAGGGTCAAGGGTCAGGCATGGCTGACACTGCAGCCCAGAGCAAAGCCCCTGAACAAAATGCATCTGGTCAAAAATTAACCCACGCAAAAAGGGATTCTCCAGATTTCTCTGTGAAGATGAGTTTGTACCATCCCTCACTACTATTTTGATTTTGAGGCCCAAATCCCCTTGTGCTAGAGACTTCCTGCATCCAACCATTTTATTGTCCGTTTTGGAATACCTTCAGCCTGGACAGCTTTGGCTAACCATCATATTCTACATTTGATGAGGGGACAAACCCATCAGCATTGAGCACTGGGATAATCCTGAAGTCTCCTTTTTCACTTCCATAGCCCCACATTACAGCATTAAACAGTCTCTTCTCTGACATAGGGGCCCATATGAATGCTTGGTAAACTCTAGGGGAAAATATTCACTTATTTTGGTAATACCAAGCACATTACAGTCTGATGAAGCTGGTGCTTCTGATATTCCAGGAACATCGACATATATTAAAGACGAGTTATCATGGCTGATGGGTTCTGCCTTAGAAATATATTCCTGTATTGATCTGTTTCTTGTTAGAAACATGATTCTTTTTTTCATGTTTTCTTCACAGATGGGACTGGCAATTTTGATAACAGAGATATTGGAGATGGGCTTGGATCCTGATTACCTCAGAGTAATTTGAGTATTTCCCCTGTAGAACTCATGGTCTGTCTGATCCCACTCACTCAAATTCACCATGTACCAACCTACACCCAGTTTTAGTCCTGTGAATTAACTTCATTTAGAGGACAGAACTGAGCACTGAAATGAAGTCTGTGCTTCAGCAGGAGCTACTCAGAGCACCAGCTAGGCATGACTAACAACCCGGAACAGATGTTCAGTTTGTTTAAAATGATTAAAATAACACTCTCAAAATGTCTTTATTCTTTGTTATTCAGGTGTGAAGCTCCCTTGCAACAGCAAGAGACACTTAGGAGGATGGCACTGCTGTGCTGACATTTGGATCTTTGCAAAAATTCCATCAGACCAACAGCAACCCTTGAGGGAAAACTTAGGGTATCACTGAGACCAGGAAGACTAAAGCATAGAAAGAAGTTGTCCATCCTAATCCACCACATCTGATCTCCACTGGTGAGTATTGAAGAATGGAAGTGCACAAACTCTGCACATGGTATGGCATCTGTGGGGACGCCTGAAGAAGCCGTCTCTTCACCAGCTTGCCCAGAAATGCAGCCAAAACAAAATGGTGCCATCCAAATTCCACGTGCCTGCTCCTGCTTTGCAACTGCAGCAAAAGCAATTGGCCATACCAGCAACCGTGTTCCAGGAATGAGATGAGGCTGAGCCTTTGTCCTGCTGGCTCTGGCCCTGTGCTGTTCAAACAAAGCATCAAAGCACTGCACTGGTCTGTTGCAACAATTTCAGCTCTGCTACAAAGAATGTTTTTTAAAATCAGCTACTCAGTGGTGGCAAAAAAAATTATTTGGAGTCAAATGGATTTTCCCTGTGTGCTCACTATCACCTTCTTAGAGCCCAGGAGGTGTGGGAGGCAGGATTTCCCTTCGCAGATGCCATGCTGACTCTTTCCCACAGCAGGCTCAGTTGTCCAGTGTCACTGATCTGAATTCACACTGTAGTGACCTAGGTTACTGGAGCTTCAAGAACATACATGAAGAAAGAGCATTAAATAAAACGGTGGTATTGCAATACGAGAGGCAAAATAGTCATCGTGGAGACCACCACCTGGAAATGTTGCAAACCCTCTTTTGCCAGGACTGAAAACTTAGGTCATCTGATAACAAGAATTGTAATGTTCATAAAAAGGAAAAAGAAATAATGAAACAAAGTAATGGGAACTTGAAGAACTCTCCTTGAGGGTAAGAGTGGTATGTGTGTGTGATTGCTGAATTGATGCATGGGAAATGTGTAACTAGGGCTGGTCTGAGAACACCAAGTGCCAGATACTATTTCAAGCCAGGTGACCATTAGGGGTATATGGAAGGTTGCCCTTAGGATGCAGGTCAGAGAAGTATTGAGCTTAGTAACAGTGACAGAAACTGTGGTATGAAAATCCACATCACCTTGGAGTAATGAAACATTTCCTAATCCTTTTTGCCATGCGGCTGCTTGACAACTCCTTACAGAGATTGGACTGAAGGTCAAATTAAAAAGAAAGAAACAAACAAAACAACTGCCAAGTCTCTGGACCAACTGTAAATATCTTTATCTTCTTTCTGCATCTTACTTCAGCATGTTAATACACAAACAGATTCAAGCTTACAGGGTTCTCAAAGTGACTTTGCTTAGTCTATCACCCATTTATCTGCCATGCCAGCACTTGACTCAAAGTGACAGCTCAAAAACTCTGCCCTCTATTACTTTTTCTTGTTTAAAAGCAATTGCTTTATCAGCAAGAGAAAAGTCACTCCATTTGATTAATAATACATACTGATGGTCGAGACATTCAGTCAGAAAACTGATAAATTGTTAAGCTGCTAAAATCCACCTGCAGGTTTCTTTAGGTCTAGACTTACCTTCTGACCTTCCCACTTTGTGGAAGCTCACTTAAGACACCACTAAATACACAGTTTTCTGTTTTCTCTGTAAAGGACAAAGAATAGGGAAAAGGAAAGTTTGTTATTTTCAGACAGCCTTCCTAAAAACAAACACTAAGCCTGGTTATTGATGCAGCAAGTGAATCAACCTGGGAATTTCTGATGTAGCAATGCAGGGTAGTTGCATATTTTCATTTCTTTTAAAGATGACTGGACACAACAAAACACAGAAGTGCAAATCTCATCGAAGTTGTGCAATGGAGAACACTATTTGTTGATCACTGCTGTAGTTTTTTTTCCACTATTCCTTTTTGCCTCCCTTCACAAGTCACAACTCTTCCCATTTGTGGATGGCTTGGATCCTTCACTGCCTGCACATATCCGAGCCTTCAGCACTTCACCATGGCTTAAAACAGCAACGAGGAGTCAAAGTGGAACAAAGACTTTTGTTTTCATCTCTGACATTTAACCTCTCTTGTAGGAACTCAGCATCGGAAAAGAAAGCAGAGTTTGTTTTTCTTGACAACTAAGGAGTGTTGTTGAGGACAAACACACTTGACCTCACCCATGAGAAGACCTAGCCAGGAAGCTAACGCCGAGCTGACAAAATAGAGCTCGGCTTGAGAACCAATAAACACTTCTACACATTTAAACATTTGATCCTCTCATGCCAGGTCCAAAGCTTTAATGATACCACAATAAAGACTAAATGTATTTCCTCAGCCAGATACTGAGTGTAAACCATTTGAAGCCATAAATAAAGGTTTTCAATGTTGTTTGAAGGTATCAGAATCATGACCTTTCTTTCAAGTTTTGGGTGAAGGAGCTTTTGAGGAATGGTCTCAGAGGATTCTGTCAAGTGCCACCAAGCAGAAACACAACTTTAGGAATACTCTGGAGATATTTATACCTCGGTACTGATGTGCCACTTTCTATATACTTTTGACAAGTTCCTTCCTCTCTGCCTTTCAAGTGGCTGTTGTAGCACCCACAGAAAGGATAAATCAATTAACAGCAAGCTTGGCCCTGCTGCATTAGGAAAGATGAGAGCCTGTGTGAACTTTGAAAAGCTTCCACTCATGTAACATGATTTGAAGCACAAGGGCAGTCTGAGATGCTGGCTGATTAGAACCCAAAACCAAAGATGATAAAGCCCACATTCAGGCAGGCACTGTGGGAACAGCCACATGTAGTTGCTGTCAACTTCACTGTCTCCCCAGACTATTGACTTCCCCTCTCCCCATCATTTCTTCTCAAAATGTCTTTCATCCTCTCTGTTCCTGTTTGGCCCCTGACACTCAGACAGCAGGAAAAGCATCGTAACTGTTTTTGTACCATTTCTCTCCGGACCAGCTCAAATCCAGAGCTGCATGTTCAGCAGCTCAGTTGGGGCATCCTAGGGTTGCAAGCCACTGACACAGCCCAGAGCACTCCTCGTGCACCTGCTTGGCATAACAAGAAACTTTGAAAGGATACATGGTGAAATCTATGTATGGGAGTCTGAAAAAGGATACCCTAAGAAAAAATAATTGACCATCTTCCAGAATTAGTTTTGTATGACTACTTCATAATCAACTAACAATTAAGAAAAACTGGGTACAGACAACTAAATGGAGTCATCATCAAATCCAAAATTTCTGAAGTGGCAAAAATATTCCTGCATTAAGACAAGTTAAAACAATATCCTTCGATCTACTAAAATTTTCTTCAGCTATGCAAATTACACCCAGTGATACCACTCTTAAACCTGTCCCACGTGAGTTTTGAGTACTGGAAACTCTATTCTGTGGAAAGATAAACACAAATTTTAGTTTTTCACTTCCCAGACTGTTCTTCTTTCCAAACAGCAAGACCTTCACTAATAAAATTCACAGTAACTACTGAAAGTGTAAATACAGAGAAAAGGGAATAGATTGTGAATGAAGGGGAAATCAGACCACCACCTGAGATAGAGAGATACAGCTCTCAGGCCTGGGTTATGCTGTTTCCCTACTTTTATTTTGTTATTACATTGCACACCTTCTATTTCTTTTGTTGAAAAAGTGTGGAGGAGGGGAAGCTTACACCTAAGATGATAAATGCCTTTATTCATACACCTGAGAAACAAAGATACAACAGTATCTCTTTCTACAGCTGTTTTCCCAATTATTTGTGGCTACACTGAAATACAAAGGCGAGAAACCCTTCTTGTGGTAAGCCAAAGTAAGAAAAAGTGACATACAGAGAGCAGAGAAGGTAATTAATATAATGAAATAAGGGTATTTTCCATCCAATTATTTGCTCCAATGAACACAGAAAAGAAAGGTTAAATAATCTGAAAAGTCTGGGGATTTTGTGAGGATTTTTGCATTTTCCATTAGGCTCCAAGGCTGGTGTCCATAATAGTCTCATTAAATTAACAGTCTTAATTGTGTAAGCAAAAATATACCATCTTTGATGTCCAGCTTAACATTTTGTATAAACTACAGACTAAAGTTAAGGCTTAACATAAGATAAAATTGACCACAGTCATTATTTTTTATGTCCACAATTGAGATTTAGGAATGTCAATTCTCCTGTTCCCTTTTCTCATAATATTTTGGTTCTCCAAGTATTTTACCATCTTTGAAATAGTAAGAAAGGTTGTCCCTCCTCCCCTTTTAGATAAAATACATGACAGCCCTTCGTGCATTGTAGCAGGTGCTGAAGAAAAATGCTTTTCTATTAAGTCAGGAATGTCACTACTTGGTTGTGAGACAGCAGACAGACCTTCATCATTTTTGTGGAAGTTATCTCCAGGGAAAACCATCAGCATGTTTCATTTCCACACTAGCAACTCACTCTTATCACAGACCATCATTCTTCTAAGACAGGCATTTGAATAATACTTCAGATTTGACAATGGCTGACAGATAAAGAAACACGAAATTAAACACAGTGCCTACTAATAAAGTGCTAAATATGAGTTTAAAAAGGACAAAGAAAAAACAGACCAGTATTTCATTAACACAAGTTACAAAACAGATTCAGAAAGTGAGAAACCTATTTCTACATAAATTCCTGAGAAACTATACAGAGAAACAGTTTGCAGAGGTAAAGCCAGTGAAAGAACACTGTACCAAAACCAGTGATAATTGTTATTTACCAAACCTAAGCAGAGGCAGGTTCTTTGACACTGCAAGGAATGGTAATTCACATCCTCACCCACAGGCATGATCTAATTCCTGCCACAGATAACCAGCAAAAATGCATCTTTTTCATTCTGCAAAGTCATACTTGGTCGCTTCTTTTAAATCAAGTTAATTTAAAATGGTATGGAACAACAGAAACAGACAGAATCATATTCAAGATGTTAAAGAGTGTATTTTAGGAATGTGGACAAAAACGATACAAACATCTTCAATACTGTACATTTGTTTAACAGACAATAAACAGCAAGGGAGGCGATTTAAAATGTGCAGAATAAATGAGAACATACAATCAGACTAGGGGCACAGAAGAGTTCTTTGCTTGTCACTTCATAATCGTAAGCTACTAAAAGTGCTCAAGGAAACACTCTATGAAAAGAAAGACAGGAAGTAAATCACATTATGGAAAATACCAAAAGAACAATAAAAGGTAAAAAAAATACTGCCTTGTTATTGTACTGGGTCTGGCAGCGACTGAGGTAACTTTATTCACAGCAGCCCTTACAGTGCTGCTTTGCTTTGGATTTGTGGCAAGAATAGTGCTGGTAACACACCAGTGCTTTGGCTTTTGCTGAGCATTGCTTGCACAGCATCAAGGTTTCATTTTTCCCCCACTATGCCTGCTCCAGCAACTAGGCCAGAAGCGAGCAAGAAGTGGGAGACGACACAGTTGGCACTGTTGCCCAGAACTGACCCAAAATGACCCTATTCCATTCCAGCCTCACCAAGAAAAATGGATGGGAGACTGGGCAAATGTCTGCTTCTGGGAGGTGGCAATTGCCTTTGCAGAATTTGTTCCCACTACCCTCATTTCCTTCACTTACTGTGCCTTTATCTCAACTCTTTGCTGTTCCTGTTCTCTCCCACCTGGTGCTGAGCGAGGGAGGAAGCAGCTGGGCAGTGCTCAAGCTGCTGGCCAGGGCCAGCCCTGGTAAACTGCAGAATCTGGCCAATTTTGTACTTTTTTTTTCCAATATATATTAACTTTGCAGAAGAAAGTGTTCACACAGACTGACGTCTCTTAAATTTAGGAACACATAACTATTGTTTGTTTCAAGACTGACCTTCTTCCTATTTTGCTAACTGGTTTCTTTTTCACATCAGTGCTATATCCAAAGTACATATTAACATTCCCACAACTGAAATCCATTATTCTAACACAACTATGCTCCTCTCTGGCAACCCTTACACATTACACTCTTGGAAGAGCTTTTTCCAGGCAAAAAAACCCTCCACCCACAAGAATGCGCATGACATATTTTTCTTCAACTATTTCTGCTATGTGGAGCTGTGCTTACATGTTGCTTTTTGTTTTATATATATATATATATATATATAATCTCTTTATTTAGGAAGAGAGAATAACATGAGAACAACTACTTTAAGTGGCAGTTAAGACTGAACTCAAACACACTATTGTGACTATTAACCATCTAAATCAAGTAATAAAATATAGATATAAGAAGAGGAAAGATATCCAACAAACTTCAGTGAACATTTCAACAAAAACCATTTATAAAAAATTAGTTCTATACACGTAGGAGATAGAAACATGTTATTTCAGACAGTTATTACCTGCTTTTAGTTTTATAACCAGGAAAAAACACTTTGGAGAGAAAAAAACAAAAGCAAAGAGCACAAAGGGCAAATGAAAACAAACTGTCTTCTTGGATTCTGGAGTTACAGTTCTTGTGGAAGGTGCTCATCTTTATTCATTCTCAAATCTGCTGTAAGGGTTATCAGAATCCTGAAGAAGACCTGTAAAATAAAACGGGATTATATTTATCATTTTCTTAGAACAGAAGAACTTTGAGTTACTGACTTCACTGCAGTAGGTACTGCATGTAACAAATCCAAAAGGCAATTCTTGTAATAGTTGCTCTATTACCTAAACACTCAAGTTCTATAATAAACTAAAAGTGTTCTTAAGCACTCTTTCTACTCAGGCTATAATAATGAGTAAGTATTTCATGATTTAGCAGGGAGAGAACATTTTTCTATGAAAAATTACCATGGAAAACACATTCCTCATTTGTGAGGTATACCCCAAAAAAAAGCACTTGTGAGAGTCAAGCTGACAAAACCTAGGTATAGACATGATGTCTCAAGAACAGATTCTGAGTGGCCAGTTTATAAATGCAAGTGACTATAAGATCATCATCCTTTTAAAATGTAAGATGCTGCTAGTTTGACTTAGTTCTACTTCAATTACACCCAACCATCTGTCACTTTCAGACAGCTTTCCTGCAACAGGACAATGATCTCTAGGAAAAATGAAGATTGCTTCTTATGTGCCCTAAAACCTCCAGGGACCAGAACAAGAGCATCACTTAATCCAAGTTGCAGTACGTTTCCCTCACAAAGATTCTTAATGACTTTATACTAGAATACTGTCACAGACAGCACTGCAAAGCCATCCAATTATGCTGAGTGCCTGGATATGCAAAGCATCCTCTGTATGGATTAGCTGAGCAATTGCTGCTCTACACAAAAATTATTTCAAAGAGACTTTAAACTACACTTTAAACCTGGGGTAAGCAGAAGACTGAAAATAAAGGAGTCTTGTAAGAGTCCAGAGGCTGACCTTATGTTGTGAAAGGACAGGACACTATTGTCTTTTCTGCCAAGATTTTTACACTAATGTCTGACAGGGACTCTTCTCTAGCTCATTTGCCTAGGCATGGAGACAGAAGACAGTGCAGCCAAGCAACTCCAAAACACAAAAGTTCAGATTCACAGTAATGGAAAAAAACCTTTTTCTAGTCACTGCCAAACCTTGTAAGAACTTCCCTCAGTCCTTTTCACCTCATACCTCTCTTCCACACGTACCTGCACACAGATCTTGAACATTCACTGTTTTATGGTGCTGTAGGCAGACTACATTATTGCCTACCTTGTGCAGCTGGTGAGCTTCATGTGAACTGCCAGGTTATTTAAAGATGCCAGTCAAGCAGCACAACTGTTCAGTGCTGATTACTGTATTGGCTACTGCAACTAACTACCTGATAGGGAACAGTAAATATTTGGAATAAAGAATAAATGTGCAAAGTCCTATAATCACTCTAATAAACAAGATTACAAGCAATCAACTTGTAAAATATTAATAGCAAAAAACTATACCTCATATATAATGACTCTTACTTGTCCAAGGATTAAGCCAGTAGCATTTATAAAGCTTCAGCCAGGAAATATGACATATAGACTATCTATCTGGTATAGTACTTTGCATCAGAGGTACCATCCCTTTCTAAAATTGTTTTTGAAAAAAAATAAAAGAAAAATTTAAGCACTTGTTTAATAAGAATATGCTTAGATGATATAAATGTAAAAAATAACCTAGAATATTTTTAGATTTTGAGATTTTTATGTTTTTAAACTTCTAGAAAGTGGTTACTTCTCAAATTTTAATCTTACCTTTCATGCATTTAAACAAACAGTTGTCATGTCCACTAACTTTATTCTAGCTGTCAAGTAAAGTAATACACAATTTAAAAAACCCTCTTATCTTTGGCCTGCCATTCAACCTTCAGTGCCTTCAGGTAACATTCCTGCATTAATTTAACCCTAACTCAAAGAGAAAAGAAACATTTGTTTTACTTCCAGATCGTCACCACCCCCACCTCTCCTCCAGATTTGTTAATACTTTGGCAGTTAGGATATATAGCTCCTAATATATTTAGCTTAATATATGTGTTACCTGAAACACAACTGAGTAGTCCAATTTTAAAAATAACTGTAGCACTTCTGTATCTCACCCCTTCGAAATACAAAACACATTTACACAACATTTACTGAAAATCAGCATCAATACTAGATATTACCACTATTATTACAACTGCCATTGCATAAACTCCCTGCTCTCATTAAGTTCCATTTACAAATAAATGCACCTAACTTCAAAAAGCTTTCCACAAAGTGGCAAGAGGTGGTACCATATTCCGTGACAAAATGAACACAGCCTGCAGACTTTTCTCCGTAGAGTTTGGCACGTGCTTATTATATTTTTTTTGATATTTCGTTCAGGACACATACTAAACACTTCACAGGTCTGAAAGTAGCACAGTAAAACACTAGATACTGCTCTTTACAGTTCAAACAACTGAAACCCAATGGAGAAGGTTTTCTATAGCCAGTAGTGCCAATTTCAAATTAACCAGAGGATTGTGTGAGTCCTGATAAACCTTTCCTATACCATTCTGAGGAGTGAATATACTTTTCCCCTGCCCCAAAACACTCAGCTAAAAGCCATCTTAGAAAACTAATCCTCATTTTTCAAGTGAATGTGTCATTTTTACTCCTCACTGCAAATGCCATTCCCAGTAGTACTTGTGTTAATTTTACTGAATTATGTTTAGGAATGAACAGATTTAATCACCGCCAACCAGGCATTAGCATGCCTAACCTAAAGTACTCTAATCTGTTTCATCACAGAATACTGAAATAAATGGGCTTTAAGAACTATGGGTCAATCCAGTATGAATACTATTGGCTCTGACTTCAGAAATTGATCACCCAGGAAAAAGGGACTCCAAGAGAAATGGCAAGCCCTCCTTCCAAATGAGGATAACCAGGGGTTACAATACCTGATCCACTTTGCTTTCAGCCTTGCTCTCAAACCTGCACCCAGCATTTAAATTTCTTTTACCCTGAGCATTTTAGGTACACTGTAAGATTACTTTAAATAAGAAGACTGAGACAGCAGCTCATCACTTGCACCAGCTCTTACTGAAGAAGTATGAGGCTCCAGTAAGTGGACAAAAACTATTTGGAGAGACATACAAAAAAAACCAGGGGCATGACAGAAAGCCTCTGTCAGCTGCCAGAGCTGCTCTTCCAGTGCCACTATGAAGAGCTGGCAGCCCATGCTAATGGGGCAGCACGTCTGGTTCAGCAGAAGCTCTCATGCTGCCTTGAAGCAGACAGGAGTTGTCTCTTGATTTTTTCCTGTTTGACATGAGAGCCACTACCCAAATTGTCATTTACCCCTGGGGGTTCAGAGAAACCAGATGTTTGTATCTTCAGGAGCCTTGCTAGCAATCAAGTCCATTACATGTCACTGATGAACTTGAATATTGGCACACAGGTCACTTAAAAGTTCTTACTTCTATTTACTCTCATTTTGAGGTTAGTATTTGACCAACTTAGTAGTATCTAAGAAACACTCAAACATTTGAAAGGTATAGTAGTCCAGTATCTTTCACTAATTTGTATGAAATAATGAAGCATCTTAATGAATCTGAAATGACAAAGCAATGGTTAAAAGAAATTAATACCTCTTTCCAGCATATTCATTTATGTTGTATACTATCTAACTATGCACATTCCCAGTCACTCCGCTCTGACTCTTATCATCTATCAACACTGCCCAAAAACAGAATTAACAAGCGAAATACTTACAAGAGACTGTGCATAGTTAAAAACAAACAAACAAAAATTCTACTTTGCTACATGTCTTCACCTCCTATTAAACCTTTCCTCCTTGTTTTTAGCTACCCAGATTAACAGCTGTATTCTTCACAAACTAAATAGCTTTTAAATGCAAGGTACTCCTGCCTTGTATTCAGAACACTAAAGAAGGTCAAGGCAAAGTATCTATCTTGAACAGAAGAAACATTAACTGTCATAAACTATTGAATATAAAATCCAATGTCTTAGTTACACAAAATAAACAAGAGGATTATGTATCATTCAAATAGCTAATCAAAACCTTTGCAGAACTAAAGCAATGGAAATGATAATCATTTTTCAAAAAAAAGAGAAAAAAAATCTTCCAACTAATACTAGGCAAAATCCTCAAATAAATAAATAATAAAGCAGCCTCTCACTAATGCTATACTGAACACACAATAAAAGCAAATGCAGCAGGAATTAAACTGTAATTCCTTTGTGTACTACACAAGCTGCAAAGTACTCTAAATTCTACTTTGAATTTTTCCTAAGAGTCAACGTATAATTTGTGCAATCATATTGCATTCATATATGTGAGCAAATGAAAAATACTATCAAATTGTGCAACAAAGAAACAATTGAAAATGTGTACTCCTGGTTGCTAAAGCTCTATTGCTTCCAATGCTCCCAAAGGATTGTGGCTAGAGTGACACCTGCAGTGCATTATAAATGTGTAATTACCATTTAAATGGGGTATGGAAAGCTGGGGGATGAAATGGGAAAAGGCATTCCTTAAAGCCAACCAAATACTGAAATTTCAGGCATCACCATCTTAATCTACAGTCAGGTTAACAAAGTCATTGTCATTCTGCCACTCATCCATAACTGAGAATCCTCTCTGCAGTGTGTAAGAGTGCAAAATAATCTAGTGCCTCCATAATTATTTGCAGCAATTTTTATTAGATTATGTTTAATATGCTAACATCTGTATTTTCTAGACAGTAAAAAAATGGGGAGAGAAGATCCAAGTCTACTCTACGTGTAACTGAATTATTCTGACAATCATTTGTCTGTCTATTATCAGAATGCAACCCTTATATCCAACAGCAATTTTGATTTTGGATTTCAAGATTTATATGTATTTTGTTTTTCATTTTTCCTCAGTTACATACATCCATTAAGGATGTGCTAATTATGTTTATATGAGAGCTAGATTTTTCTTCAAGACAAAAATTAACCATGAGATTCCAGGCTTCAAATTGATGTATCTGATAATATAAATTAATCTTTGCTTAGGCAATACAGCAAACCTGTCAATAAACTTTATATGGAAGTTTGCTAATAAAATTCAAGTTTTATAATCCAATTGCAATCTTGTGCAGGTAAGCTGCATTGCAAAACATAAGAGCAGGAAGAAGTGACTATGTCTGACTTCTTACAAGCAGGAACACTTTCCATTAACACAGTGAACGTACAAACTTGTTTCTCATTAATTCATGGACAGTGGAGGCAAAATGACACTAGCTCTCCTATGACTGTGTGCACAGTGTAACTACAAGCAATACTTGATTTATTGAATTTGATGTCTGTATTCCAGAGGCATTGCATTATACAGTTTTAAATTTCAGGGAACTCAAGTACTCCAACAAGATCCAGCAAAGCACTCCACCAAAGGTCTGCAAGTTAAGCACTGAACAGACATCTGTCTTCAGTAAAATGTAGGGCCATGCAGAGACAAAGGAACTGCTTTCACAAGCAGAACATAACTGAATGCAGCTTTCACATCACCGAACCCCAGAGCAGGGTTCTGATATGGGAGCTGTGATTCTGCACCCAGGACTTGCATCTTGGTGCATCCAGGAGATGCAAAGGTCCATCTGCACTGAGTGCTGCAAGTTATTGTGGGGACACAGCCATTGCCCTAAGCTCTTCACCAGATCTTCCCAATGATTCAAACTTGCTGAGATTGACTGTGACGTCTCTTGTAAGGAGAAATAAATACAAAAAGACTGTGTTGTTTTTGGTTGTGCTTGGATTTTGTTTGCTTTTTTAACATCTGGACTACCATCAACCACTCAAATGCTTCTTGAAACTGAATCGTGGTTGAGATACAGGGTTAATTATCCTGTAAAATACCACAGAACAATTTCCAAAACTGCTATTTAACGAAAATTACTTCCAGTTTCTACAACATTCTTCTGTAGCTCAAGCTTCACAGTTCTGGAAAAGAATCACTATAAACATTCTCTAGGCAGAGAATTCCCCACAGAGTTTGTCTGTATCACTTCTGCATCAGGCAAAGAGCAGGCTGCAGATTCATGAAGGCATTCCTAGACTCTGCCAATCAGTTTAACAAGAGGATGAAAATTAACAGCTTTGAGTGACTGTTCAGACCCCCAGAAACACCTTCTCTGACATTAGTGCAATTTGCATAATAAAAAATGCAGCAGAGTTTTATGAGATCTGTCTCTGAATACACAGTACTATTAACCCTATGAACAAATCAAATGAAAAGTGCAAGCACTGACAAACCTACATAATAAGAGTCTCCTATACAACACAGCAGGTCCTACAGTCTTGTGATATTCTTCTACAACTGGAAGCTTGCACAGCTCCACATAAAACCAAAGAAAACATATTTTATCCCTACATTAGGCTGCATCTTCCACTCTTCTTTTTTAAGCTTGATTTAAAAAGCTTGCTATCTACTAGTCAGTCTCTCATCTTTCAATAGCCATGACTCCAGTAGCAAAGTTCAAGTAGGTTCATTTATCACATTCAGTAACAAACCCCAAAGTCCCCAAACTCAGTCCTCTTACTTAAGAACAGACAGAATGAACCACTTATTTTAATCAAGATATTAAAGTGCCCAGCACAAGCACACTGTCTCCTTGCTCAGTTAGGCAGTCAGTGCAGGAAGAGAACAGGAGCATAAAGTGCTGAGATCAGGTGTCAGAAGACAGGCATCAGCAGAAAACCAGGCTTGATTATTTCTGCTGGTCATAAAGCAGCTTATTTGATCAGTGAATTTTAAAAATAATTGGGGAAAAGGAATCAACATAGGCATAGTATCAAAACAAGTTGACACATACCATACTTCTTACGTATTTCATCATGCTTCAGTTTTCTTTCATGTTTCCTGAAAGAAATAAAGGGATCAGAAGAACATTCAGACTCTTTTGAGCTGTAAGCAAACTGTAATTACATCCAAAAAGGACAACAGCATTTTTTTACATTAGTATTAGTAATTACATTACCATTAAAAAAAAAAAAACAACCCACACTTAGCAGTTGTATATATACTATCTTTGTATTTACACTTCATCTCTAAATATCTACATACACTGTATCTGTAAGACCATAAATTTTTACTAATTGATAGTGCAAACATAAGATGTATTTATTACAATAAACAATAAGAAATACTTTTCTTTTCTATATAAAAGTAAAGCATCCACATATATGCACACATTCATATCCTGAGGTGTTCATCTATACATGGGAAGCAAGGCACTACACTTACACTGTAAGACTAATGTTTTCCAGCAGGGAGCATCAGTGTAAAATTTAGCTGTGCCCAGAACATACTTTGGAATACTAATTCAATATAATAATTCTAAAAGGATAAAAAGGTGTATTAGTACTTTGCTTAAGATGTACAGCAAGTGCAAGTGAAAACTGCTGCTTTCTAAAATAAAGCATGGCATCCATACAGAGCATAATTTAAAATATTGTGCTAAATATAAATTGGTGACCATAAGACCGTTTTCAAGGCTGTATCTAATATTGCCAAACTGAAATTATTCATATAAACCAAGTGTCTGATGAGTTGATTTCTCCTTCCCTTTGCAAATGTGAAGAGGAGAAAAGGAAATATATCTAAATGGAAAAAATTCATCTTTTCTCAGACAGTTTTCCTATACTACAAAGGAAGGATCTATTTTGCTTAGTTTAAAAAACAAACATAAAAGCTCCGACACAACTGCTTCATGGTCAGGATCTATATAATACCTTGAGGAAAAGACATAGAATTTGGCAAAAGTGTTCCTCAAAAAAATTAAATTAAAAAATAAAGAAATAAATAGATATACACACATCCTTTTCTACCCTCCGTCAAAATTCAACCCAGTCAGACAAGTTGTGACTTCTGCCGGATTCCAATTTGCACATATTCAGTAGAAAGCTGTTAAGCACTGACAGCTTAATTCACCGAAGATCCCATCTGCCCTGTGCATATTCCACCTCCGAACAATTCCTACTGCTAATCAGATCCTGTGTGTCCTCAGAAGCAATTATCCTGCTTCCTACTGAGCTGAGGGTGGAACTGGCCTTCTCCAGCAAGTGCCCTTCCGCAAAAGCATGCAGATAAAGTACGATGAGGTAAACCAAACAAGACACAGAGACTCAAAACCTTCCACTACTATTTCCTGAAGATACTCACATTCATTACATCCCTCTGCATTATTCAGCCCAGGCAGCAACGTAAACAAAGCAACCTGGCCAAAATGCAGTAAGACACACTGGAGAATCAGGGTAATAAAATTCATGTGGAGGAAGAAAGTCAGGATTGAAGAGAACAGAAAAAGGAAAAGACGAATTTACCCACTGAAGGTAACCTGACAACAGGATTTCTGCTTTCTGTGGTACCTAGGAGGAAGATATTATACGGGGCAAGGAATTTCAGGAAAAGAATAGAGCAGTTCTGCTTAAAGGTGTCTTCTCCAATATGAAGTTAAACCTTTCTACTGTATAGTTTTCACATGACCTCAAACCCGGTTTATTACTGGTGGTACTAATGGCATTTCTTCTTTGTTTTGCATATCCTATCTGAAGTAATGGAGACTCATTGCTGCAGTTTCAGCTACTGAAACCCCAGTACTTCAATAGTGTGAATCAGTTCTGAATTCAGAAAGCACCTTCTTCAGAAGGGGATGGTGCAGAATCAAGCTTTGTAGGCTTTAAACCTCAGAAATTCTTTAGGATACTTCCCTAGGCTATTCAAAACAAACCACCAAACATCTAATTAAGTTTGAAGAGTAAAACCATTAATATCAGTGAAACGTTCAAACTCTGACAGGCAACCATGATGGCATCACTTCACCCATGACTAAATTCTTGCCCAGTAAATCAGGCTTAGGTACACATCAACCCAGAAGATCCAGGCACAGCTCTGAACAGGCAGTCCCTGAATCAGCCACCCAAAATTACTGCACCACCCACATCTCACATTATGATCAGCTCAAGTCCCTTCAGTCTTCCAAGCTGGTTCTGTTTCTTAAAACTACTGCTGCTGTTACTCCATCTTATACATACTAAAGTCTTGACTTCTCATCCAAGCTGTCTCCACTGCTGTAAGCTGAGGAAGTATTTTTCTCAGTACTAACAATTCACATAATAATTTTCCATACTTGGTTCTTTACAAATAAACTACCATCCTTTCTTTCCCTGGCCTCTCTCCTCATTCTCCCTTACCAATACACTATCAATTTCTACTTGTCACTGGATCTTATTGCTTAGCATTTGTTTATAAACTTCTAAAATAAATAATGATTTATACATTATATAAATCTAACATATAAATATATCATATATTTGAAGCTGTAAATAACTGAGTGCACAGAAAAAGACTCAGTACTCAATGCTATGCTTAAAAATTATTTTTCATGTTAGAGATAACGAAATCAAATAAAGGACTAAAGCTATGCAATAAGATACCTGTTTTAAGTCAAAAATTGAACTCTAGACATCCTTTTCTCCAAGTCACTCACTGTAAGTGCAAACTTAAATCATCATCAGTGACTTTCAGTGAACTGACAGCTAGATTCAGCCTTGTGTAGACAAGCACAGAGCCAACAAAATTATCCCTACTTTCCATTTTAACAGGCATCCTTTAAAGAGACACTAAAGTACCCAGAATTAACTGAATTTTAATAAAAACAAATATTAAACTTAAAAAGTAGACTTTTACAGTGTACCTGAAAAGACAAAATACTAGGTGCTGCAATCATCTTAAACATTCCACAAAACACATTTCCATGGAACACTGTGGAACTTGGGCCTCCTTACTTTGTTTTTACCATTCACTAAAGGAATCATGAAATAAAGCTCAGGCTAGTCCTGTTAATCTTCAATTGCCAAATGATATTAACAGCCATATTCGAAGTAGCTGTATCCCACAGGAAAAAACCTCAGCATGTCATATGACAAGAAATAAACAAAACCAGGTAGACACAAGGTCCATGCTATGCCTATTTTCCTCCCATGATATTTATCTGAACATCTATTCAGCTATTTTCATAAACTATGTGAACCTCCACAGTAGAAAGAAAGGACTACACA
The DNA here is from genome assembly GCA_013400215.1 of Cisticola juncidis. NCBI lineage: Eukaryota > Metazoa > Chordata > Aves > Passeriformes > Cisticolidae > Cisticola > Cisticola juncidis. The sequence continues at coordinate 1,095,946 of VXBR01007014.1, forward strand.
GTACAAGGCAATGTTTTCCTCTGCAGGTGGCTTGTCAAAAATGGCTGATTGAGAATATTAATTTGTTCTACAGCCTGCTACAAGCAATCCATCCTCCAAAGGTCTTAGAGGAAGCAAGCAGTGGGTAGGGTGAGGTGCTCTAGGTGCTGGAAGTGGCCTACTCCTTGTGTTTTCCCATGACCCCCAGTCACACACACAATATGTATGCGTGTTCAGAACATGGGAACACCCCAGGGCTGCTGATAAGCTCTCTCCTGCTATTAAAGCAGTTTCTGTTTCACAGACACTCCTGAGACAAGCTGGGAAAGAGGAATGCTGCTCTAAGTAAGGCTGCAGTGGTGTTCTGGCAGTGCAGCCAGCTCCCAGTGATCCTTGTTCCCAAGCTAATTTCAAGAATGGAACTGGTATTAGCTCTGTGTTGCTAATTGCCTAATGCAACACCACTTGCTTGGTGTGTGCACAGCACACCGTATGCTCCAGAAGCATCAGACTTCCTACAGATTAACTGTACCAAGAATTTGAAGCTGATACACAAATCACAGTGGAAAGGTTATGGGACAGAATTGTTCCCCATTATGCACCTAGCCACAAGTCTGCTTTATAACAAACACAGTTAAGTTTTGTCTTAAACTGAACAAAGCAGCATAATGAAGGATGTACATTTCATCACAAGGCACATGGTTTTGGCATACAAAAAAAGGTTGATATTCCTCACTGGATCCCTTCTGTTTAGAAAGAAACAAAAACATTATAGGATAAACATCACGTTCATGTTCACTAGCACTCTACTGTGATGTGACTCATTATAACTGGATTAACAGGTAGAAAACTCCCCTTTTTTTCTGATCCATTGCAAATATACGATACAACTTATCTAAGAACCTGTATGTGAGCATATTTCCTAAGTTGGACACCTATGTCTTACCATTCCAGGCACAATGAAATGTGACACTTTCAGCTCACAAATTATGAGCTCACAAATATATGAAAACAAACTTGCATCTGTTCTCTTCTTGGATAATGTTTGCCATTACCTTGCAATGATGCACAGAGCACTCATGGTGCCTGCCACACTGAGCATCAGCTTGTTTGCTCTCTGTTCATTTCCAGTAATACAGCTCCTAATCAGGTACATCATAATCAGGTACATACAACCTCATAATAAAGCTGTTTTGTAAAAACCTGAGCTGTAAAAACTGTCATGCCTAACATCACAATGCCTCTTTGTTTAGTACTCTGTGTATTTCTTAGGCAGAATACTCCTACATCACCAGGAAGTGTATAGCTATATATCAAGCTATCAAGATTTACCTCTGAAGAGACTGTAGTCTTCGTTCCTCTCTCTTCCTAGCTAGCTGCTCCTCTTCTTCATCTAGTCTGCTAGAAAAATAAGGAGGGAAGGAAAGCATAAGAGGAGGAAAAAGCAACTTTATTGATAAGCTATCACTATTTAGTTACTTTACTTTCAAAAAGAATTTATAGTCTGACCAGAGATACTACTTCATAGCCATGTAAAATTTCACAGCTGAGTTAAGTATAATTGACAACTTTGTGTAATTATCCTTTCACATTTTATAATATCCAAATGCTCTACTTATGTAATAATATGCCCTTCAGCCTCCACAGGACTATTTACAGCTTCTTAAGAAGTGGATGCAGATTTTCCAGAAGCAGGATTCCTAACTGCCCTTTTCCCCATGTGTCACACCCCATTTACGACTCGGTGTTCTGCACACACACAGTTCAGTCCATTGTTGTCCTCTGGAAGAAGATTGATGATTCATAAGCCTTTGATGCCAGAACAATTTATCTTTCCAACAACCATTACTATCCAATCTCAAGCTGCCCCAGGAAATGAGTCTGTTCTGGAATGAGCCAGGATTTACCTGAGTATCAGCTGTGCAATTCTGGCAAATGCTGAACCTACACAGTACATCTGAGCTCTGCATGTGCAGAGACACTCTACCGAATTCTCTGCTGCCCTTGAGCTTTGTGTCCTGCCTTGGAGAAAGCTCAGCTTCACTTAACCATTAGATATGTGTAAGACCTGTAGGACTCTAAAGCAAATGTCAAATAATTTTTCTGTTAGTTTTTCCATGACAGAATTTATGATGATTCTTTGGGATTAGTCAAGGGACTAATGTTTGCCCAGGTGCTAATCATCCTCCAAAAATGAATACAGTTCTGAAGATGTCTGAGGTTATTATTTACAATATACACTTTTAGCAGCATTACCACACATCTGCAGCCACCAATATCTAAGTTAAGCAAGAGTGACATCCAGTGGTTAATTATAGCACATCAAACACTTTAAAACACAAAATTCAGACACATTCAGCTCTGGAAATACGAACTCAATTCTTTCATGTGCTCAAACAGTCCATACATCTCTCTGAATATTTTAGTTACTTCAATACAAGCCAGTACTTCAGAATCCATGCAATATTTCAGAACCAAATTTCTTAGTTCCAGCTTTTACACCTAAAGAATTAGAAAAATCTTGGGGGAAACACGCACAACAGGTCACTTGTATTTGAAAACAATGTTAGATCCTTTTGGAAAACTAATCAATTCTTCACATCAGCATGTTCAGCATGACCAGAAGCTCCCTAGAATGGTCCTTCTCAGGCACCCTCCAGTAAAACTGTTTTACAGGAGACCCCCATGTCCTATAACTATGCAATAATCTTCACAATTGGTGTTGCAAAATATGAAAGCATCAAAGAAATAAAATGTTGCTATATGATTCAGAAAATACACTTCTTCCCTGTAATTAAACAGCATTAAGTATCTTTCTGGATACTTTGAATGAATTGTTCTTCCAAATTCATGAAGTTTGATATTACACAAATAAAAACGTGGTTGATAACAGAAGTTCACAAAAGTCCATTTAGCAGAGTTTCATAAATAATATCTGTTCATGAAACTGTCACAAGTACATGGAACAGACTCTTAGAAGTCCAAAAACACAGGATAAAAATAAAAAATATACACCAATATTCCTAGCATTCCTGTGGAAGGATGGATGTGGATGATCCAACTACATTACTGATGTGGATTTAATGCATTTAAGTATTCTCTGTGTTCAAGGAAAATATAAGTTCAGGCTTCTCAAACACTTAAACACCACAGCTTAAGAATTTCCAAAAGAAACACTGATACCTCTGCAAAACAAGGTTACACCTCAGATCTCAGATGATACATCTAAAGAGTCAGTTAAACAGATCTGGTACTACATTTCTACAACATTTCCTTCTTCCTATTCACGAAAAAAAATTATTTTGTGGAAAATGTGCCCCCAAAAGTAAGGAAGAAGAGAGCAAAATAATTCTAGCTGAGAATCAGTGGGCTTAAAGCCAATAATGTACCAGGCTTCAGTGTAGTAACACATTCTGACTTCTCCTGAAATAAGCTGGACCCCAGATTGACAAGACCTATAAATCCTCTAAGGGTCACTAGATTAAGCTTGACACCTTTGGAGTGTTGGCATAAGATGACTCTCAACTAACCCTCTATTTTTGGAATTAGATGTTACAGTACTGATTGACAACTTAGCTACTAAAACTGAAGTCTGGCACAAATATCTCTCTTCACAGGATTCAAGTTTTATTTGCTGACATGTCAGCCACAGGGGCCCACTCAGCTCTTCTGCAGAGGATGCTGGCAGACCTTATGTAAGATCTAAACCTGTTCTTTATGTCTTCAGGGCTTATCAGCACAAGGCTAAAGAGTATTCATTTTTTCACTAGGGCAGATTTGGTATAGTAACCTACCAACAGAACAGGTACATGCTTCTTCCTCAGGGAAGAGAGAAAGGAATGAGATGATATTTGCAATTATTTTCACACTTTAAAGACACACATGTACCATATTTCTGTGGCCACAAGGTCAGCACTAAACAATGTACAGTTGCATAAATTCTTTTAAAAAAACCAAAACCAAATCTCAAACAGGAACAATGAGTCAAAGGTACTTCAAAGAGTACAGAAATCATTAGACCAAGAAATAAGGTGTCCATTTTATTCATACAGGAAGTACTGAAGTACAAAAAGAACAGAGCTAGCTGAAAATACACTGTCCAGAAAGCTTTAAAACTTAAGTGATAAAGGCAAACATGTTGTGCTGTCCCACTTCACATTACAGCACTGGTGTACCCATTTTAGCTACTCATCAACTACTTCCCTCCTTTTAAGAATATCAGCTACTTTAAAAAGCCAGTTTAAAAAAAAATTACAAGTCCTCCAAGATCTCAAGAACATTTAATTTTTGCAGTATTCCTTTCCTTGAATATAAGTAAATCATTCTTAGTATCTTAGAGCAAAGAGGTATTATCTTGCATTTAGCATATCTTTCTGAATTAGCAAAGAGAGCTAATCCCTTAGATAATGACTGCTGACAGATCCTAGAGCAACTCTGAAAGATGGATACCAAGTACTGTATAGGACATTGTTACTCAGTTACTTGTTACTTATCTGTTCACTTTTTGCTGTACCATAAGCTTGCCTTGAAAGAAATTGTTTATACCATTATCACAAGAAGTAAGGATTTATTTGGTCATTGAAAGATTTGGTCATTGGTCATTTCAATGGTCATTGAAAGTAAGAAAGTGTAAAGCAATAGCTTACCTGAAGTCAGACACATCAATGCTGTTATCACTAAAAAAATCCCTTCCATGTCGTTCCAGCATCATTCCCAGTGTCATACTACCTGTCACTAGGTATCTCTTACCTTGTTATCTTTCTCAGACAAATAAAGCAAAGTGACCAAAACTGCTTCCAAATGAAAATATTCTTAGTATACTGGAGAGTAAAAATTGTAGGTAGAAAGGGAAGATCAGGACCCAGTGTTAGCAAAGGAAACAAATACATGTGTTTACCTCCTGGAACGCCTTCTGCAGTAACAGCAGTAACAGCAACAGACTGTTATGGACACCAGAATGAGCCCAGCTACCACAGCCATGGCAATAATTAAAGCCTCGAAGTTTACTGAAAAAGATGAATATATTCAACTTGTTAGACTCCATCATGAACATTCATCTTTCTAATAATTCTTCCCCTCCTTTCCAGACATTTTTTCATCCCTATATGCAAAAAACTCCATGTGATTCTGTTTAACTACTCCAGATAAAATGCAGTATACCACATTCAAACTTTGCTATTATGCATAAGCTACTCTGAGTAGACATTAAGTAAAATCACATTTCTCATTTTGTTACTTCCCTACAAGTTACAAACAATTAAATATACTTTATACAGTAAAGCAAAACTTAAAAAAAAAATTAAACAAAATTTAATTTTTTCAAAAGTGTACTAATTGAAGCAAAAAGTGTTTTTTGAACTGATTAAAGTGCAGGAGAAGACTGTCAGTTTTCAGTCTACATTCCTGGCACCATTACCTATTTCATCTGCTTACTATTCATGAAAACACCCAACACAATTAGGCTACTTCGTATTACACTGTCCCCAGTGTTCACTTCACTCTGGTTAATAATCTGTCAACACACGTTATTAATACAAAATTGTCACCGGAAGCAAATAATTTGTTTTTGACTTTGAAAGCTGCACTATTCACCTTCAATTTCAGCAGTGGTGAACAACATTCATCTCTTAATTTTATTTGCTCAGAGAAAAAAATCCCATCACCACCACCTTCTCAAGTTAATTAGTTTTCCTACTGTGTTTGTAAGGGACACTCTCAATAAGGCCATATAACCCCACGGCATGTTGCTGCCTGTAATTTGTAAAAAATCTATTAAAGAAATTAATATTTGAAGGTGTTTTTGTTGTTGATTTGGTTTGGGCTTTTTTTCTACTTTTACTTTTTTTTTTTCTGAGAATGTGCCCAATTATGAAGGTTTCATTCTGTGTTTAAGCTACAGTCAATCTAGAAACAAGATGGCACACACAAGATAGAAGCCATTTCCACAGCAGCAGTAAACTGTCAAGACCACCTTTAGTATCAGTAGAAAAGGACATGTGTTTCTCTACTTTGTGTGTCTGGGAGTGTTAACTTACTTCATAGCAGCTCATTTGATGCTGTGTTTTGGATTTCTGCTCAAACATGCTGGTAACACACCAATGTTTCAGCTGTTGCTGAACAGACTTGAAGAGCACCAAAATATTTTCCCACCTCCCTCCCACCTCCTTCCCTCTGCTCCCCCCAGTGATTAGGGCTGGACACAGGCAAGAGACTGGGAGAGGTCAGGAGGGGATGCTGACAGAACACCTGACCCAAACTGGCACCGTACAACATCCTGGTCAGCGAGAAGATCTCAGGTGAAGGAAAGGTAAGTGCAGGGCGTAACTGGCTTCCGAGGGGAAACCAAATTCCAAAGGGAATTTCATGTCTGGGGACTGACTGAGCCACAGTCTACCTCTGGGGGGTGGTAAAAAAAACCTGCCTTTTTTCCTCTCCCTCTTTTTCCTTCCCTTTTTAAACCGTCTTTATGTCAATCGAAGAGGTTTTCTGCTCTTGTTCCTTTTTCTTTCTCCATCCCACTGGGGCCATGGGAGAGAGAGAGGAAGCTGTTTGAGTACTAAGCTACTGGAAGGAGTCAACCCTCCACACTTTCAGAAAAAAAGTCTGCTAAACATTTCATAGTGAGAGCCTTCACTAGAAGGCCACTAGCAAGACCAGTTTTCCTAAAAGTGAGCTTTATCACTGAAATTATATTGGTACCATACTCTAAAAAACTCCAACAAAAGCATAAATGCCTGTGGTCAGAAAACAGAGCACAAAGCCCTTCTGTAGAATATAGAACTGATTAAGGTCACCTGTACCTTTTAATCTAGTCACTCTGCAGCAGTCATTAAGTGGTAGCATCAGAAACATGCGCGTTCCACTTCAATAGCAATCTTCTGTCTCTGCTACCCTAGTTTAGACTATGGCAAACTCTCTGCACTAAGCACGGTAACTTTCTTCAGTCAACACAGTCACTGACAGCTCACTCCCATTTGTTTTTGTCCTTTAGCCTCCTGGTGTCCATGCACAAACACACAGAAAGCAGCAAGCCTTTGCTCTGCTGGACTGAAGCTGCACACTTGTTTCATACAAGAAGCTTTCCAATGCCTTAGGTGTTCTCTGTTCCAGTCTGGTCTGATTTTAGATCTGTACACACATTATTATAAACAGCTCCAAATATTTCACCCTGATGGCAGCACATGCTCAGTTCTGTATTTTGTAGTAAAACATACAGAGCAAAAGGAAACTGAAGAACAATTACACAATGCAGGATTACAGTGGCACCATGGATGTTCCTTTTAAACCTTATCTACATGGTCTTTGGTACCCATCAATTACACTGTTATTTCAGTTGTTTAAGCAAAAATAGCATTCTGTTCCTGTGGTCTTGGTTCACTGCTGCCACTGGAATATAAAAGAATTGTGTATCTAGATAAATCATCCAACATTTTCAGAAATTTTAAAGAAGGTAAGAATGTTTTAAAGCCATTGCATCAGCATACCTACACTGGCTGTTCACACAGAAACCTTAACAATGACTGTTTCTAAGTTCAGAAGATTAGAGCTATGGCTCCAAATCATAACCACTGCCTCCTTGCCTCACCACTCTAAATACATTATCAGGAAACAGCTCTAGCAAGCTGTCTTACTTTTACCATATTCATAAAGAATTCTCTACAGCAAAAGTAAAATTAGTACCTACTCCAGCAAACTCCCCATCGAGCATTTGAGAGAGAACACAATGAAGATGGTGGAAAAATACTTCTTACAGGGTAATCAATACATGTGTTGTTGGTGTAACACCAAAGGCACTGTGAAAAAGAAACAAGAAAAAAACCCCAATTATTTATCTCCAAAAACAGGAATTTAGTGCACCACTTCAAAGACATATTGCTTACATGAATGTAATACTGGAGAAATGGAAGTGCTTTGTCTTATAAAGTCTACAGAAGTCCTCGTACAATTTCTCAGTAAAACCTAAACTGAATGGTGAACAAGAACATTTCGTACTTACAAGTAACACTACCCTGAAAATATCTGGGAACATACTGAGGTACTCTGCATACTTGAGGGTAAAATGGTTTTGGGTTTAAAATTACTGGAATTAACAAATAAGAAATTAAAATCGGACTGCCAACTGTTCAGAATTTTAAAACACCTCATACCTTTAAGGAATAAAAATAAATCTGTAATCTTATTTCAGCCTACAGGAGCTTTTGCTGCTCCTGTAGCAAAAAAATGAATGATTCAGCCCCATCCAGTCCCAGCTGCAAAGTACTCTGTGTACCTTAATTGCACATACTTACAAAACTGGGTATTTTTAAAATTTAAAGTTTATATGTGTCTTGTAGTTAAAATTCCAGTACACTATTTCTGCTTTTAAAGTCATCACTAAGCATCAAGATTAGGTTTTGGTTTTCATCCATTAAAATAAATACTTATTCAGAAGTCATTTACCACACAACTCAAACAGTGAAATAGTTTTGAATGACAGCAATAGGAATCTTTAACAGAATGTGGTTTTTTTAGGATTCATTATAAAGAGAGTTCAGCCAGGAACTGTGCTTTATCTAACAGTAATATCAAGAACATCTCTGTCTCACATCCTCAGTTACTCAAAGCCTGTTATCTTGCTCTTAATGGATTACAAAACGTTAAACACAAAGGAAACCATTTGTAGCAGATTCTGCTTTCTTGGAAAGGGTGGATATAAGAAGAATGTATTACTATTTTATAGTTGATAGACTGTACAAGTTAAACATACCTGTAAGGACACATCAACAAAAAAAACCTAAGGAAGTAGAATTCACTTTGCAAAAAATGTGCCCTTTTAATTATGGATGTTAGATGAGAATATGTTTTGGTTCAAATATTTTATAAGAATTAACATTTCAAAAATAACAACCAATAGGGGGCACAATGAAAGTCATTGTTAAATTCTGAACATAATGTGGACCCTGTTCTGAGTAGGAAGCTGGATTAGGTGGCTCATGAGGTCTCTCCCAAATCTGAATAATTGAAAACTGTTGGTGACAACTGGGAGCCCTGAAAGGGCACTGTATCATTCTGATGGAGACTCCTGCATCTAACTACTGAAAACCTGTCTAACACAAAAGACAATACCTGACACAGCTACTGGCTGGAGCAGGGGCTGAAGTACAAGCAAATATTTCAACTGATGCAAACCCAATGATAAATGAATCTGACAATACACAATCATCAATACAATTCAATTAATATTTTTGCCTTAAAGCCAAAATATGCATAAGTCAAGCAGGTAAGTTCAGATATTTCTCAGTCTTCCCTGGTGAAGAGGTTATCCAGTACTGGAAACTTACATGCAACTTTAAGATGTTTCTTTTCAGTGACATTTAAAGTTTGAATTTGAAATAATCTCTCACTTCTGCTCTGCAGGGACTAATGCTTTTTGCATGCTTATCACAATCTTTATCGTAGAGCTAAAGAAGTTTTCAGCAAAGAGAGAAAGAAATTCTAACATTTAAATGTCTGCTTTATTGCAATCTCATTGGAAATCTAAACATTTTGCTACAACAGTGGCCTGGCAGTGTCAAGCACACACAGTCTGATGTAGTCAGTGGAGGGACCTGCATGCTCTGCCTCAGTTACAGGCACTTCTTGGGGAATCTTTAGAGAAAGGCACTTCCAGTTTATTGGCATTATTTCCCCAGTTTTCCTAACACAACAGAACAAAAGCAAGGCATTTTAACTGCCTAGGACTGAGTTTATTAGATGGACATTTAACTAAGTACTACCCACAGAATGAAGATGTGTCTGAGGCAGCAGCAACATCAACTTGCTCAGCAGAGCTATAAAAGCCACGAGCACACACCAACACTGGAAGCCTGGATTCGGTCTGCCCTCTCCAGACAAAGCACAGAAACACCCTGGGTGACCAAATCATGGAGCAATCCTGGCAAAGTGACAGCACACTGGCATCACTGTGACAGAGGGGAAGCAACACATCAGCTGACCCTATCACTTAAATAAGAAACAAACAGCCAAAGAAAGCCTAACAATATGATTTCATATTAAGGGAAAATCCTTATCAATTCAAAAATACGTTAAAAATCTTACCGAAACATTTTTTAGACATTCTTCACAGGACTTCTGGGAAAATTCTGAACATGCTAAAAAAGCAAACAAAACCAAAATATACAGAGATTATACATTTATTTTTATTTCATAAGGTCGAACATTTATCATAATATTTAACCTTTTTTTTTTCCTATAATTTTGAAGTAATGAAATCTCAGTAATTCCATTCCAGGAGAACTGCAGCAAACAGAGAAAATTATTTAAATTCAACCTTAGACACAGGGAAACAACTCAAGCTTATCTTTAACCTCAGTTTGCTTTCTCTAAGGACAACACAGAAGGTGTAACCCAAGAGGCTCCTGGTATCTCTGCTGAAATTCTAGAACTTACTTCAGTTTAGGGAACATTCCAAATTCTGCAGCTTTGGAAGCTTTGCAAAAGGTGACCCTTGCTTAGGATTTATCCCCCTCCATAAATATTAACTTCTTTTCTGGCAGAAGAGAATTTTTAAAAGAAAAAGCTCTGCAAATAGTATGATTTTAAATAACAATAAAAAACACTTCCAAATATAGGACACAAAGTTAATATGCAAGAGAACAATAAGAACTTTAAAAGAAGCTTGGCAAGCCAAGCGATGCATTTTCTCTGAATTTAAAAAAACTCACATACTTATTGGTGTTCACATTTACTTTTTTTAGAAGTACCCCATGTTTACCATTTTAAGACCAGTGGTTTTTATCCATAACTCAGACATAACTTGTTGCCCACAGGACCTTATATATGCCTTAGTCCTGACCTAGACAAACTACTTGAAAGATGAGGGGGAAATCTCCTTTCCTAGTCTGAACCTGGAATTTTCTTCTGGTAATTTTAATTCCTATGATAATTTTTAGACCAGTTAATGAAACAAGCTTGTTCTTATTTCAGCATATCACAAAAACAAAGGGAAATGTTCTCCAAATGGAGCATTATTCACAAGCACTTGTCAATAGGGTTACTTGCTAGGGTTACTTGCTTATGAAACAACTACAGATTTAAATATTTTCTTTTTATAATTCAATATTAAATATTCCTGGAACTAATTCTTAACATTAAATGCATTTTATGAAGCAGTACATTTATCTTTTATTAATATATTAATATAGAAAACCCCCTTACCAGTTTATCCCAGACTAATTAAATTGCTACAGGTACCAATTACCAGCCTAAGTGTAAAGCCCATATACCAATTCATAAAAAAAACCATGAGGAGCAGGTTCAGAAACTGTTCCGTTTATACTCAAAAATTTTCAAAAGGGATTTTCAACATGGAGTGCCACAATGTTTATTATAAAATTACTTCCTTACATTTTCAATGGGCTATTTAAAACACCCAAACAAACAAGCTTTCTGAATATGAATTAGCAAGACTAATTTGCTTCAAGTTAGTTGTCTCAAAAAGCTGGAGGCTCCCTTTTCAAGTATAAACCCTTCCCTAAAGGAAATTAAACACCTCCAGCTGGGATCTAGACACACAGGTCAAGGTGCACTTGTGATACCCAAGTTTGATGCCAGCTAACCGGACATGTGCACCTTTGCGGCCACATGTGTTGGTGGCAACTAAATCTGAGGCCGAGCTTCGCCAACTGCCTGCCAAAAGCAGAGAAGTGATAAACGATTACAGAGAAACAGGGAAGGACGAGAATCTCCGTCAGCTTCTCCTGAAGCGCATTTCTCATCATCACCCAGGGCTGAGCAAACCCTGGCGACTGTGTACTCTAGGACAACCCTGCCTGAGCAAGGGACCTTGGACCGGGAGACTGCTGTGGTTCCTACGAATCTGCGAGTCTGTGACTGCCATCTCCGTGCCGCCAAGGTCCGGACACCTCCGTGGCCCCGCAGGCGGGCAAACCCCGGTGCCATCAGCCCGTCCTTCGGCCGGGAGCGGGCTGTTCCCTCCCGGCCCACGGGACCAGCCCGCTCCGCGCCGGGGACAGCACCAAGGCAAACCCCGAGCTCTCCGCAGCGCTCCTGAANGGGCGGGGCGTGGGCCGGGCGCGCCCGCCGTGCTCTGGGGATGAGCTGGGCTCCCGCTGATCCGCAGGCACTGTAGGCGGGAGCTGACATACCCCGGGGCTTTTCGTCTCCCGTGATCGTTTGATGTGACACCCTTTTTCCTTCCTGTGCAGTGTGAACTTTCCGGTGCCTGGGAGGGCAAGGAGGTAGCGGGGATCCTCTGCCCTGGCTCCTGCTTCCTGGTTTGGTTCCTTAGTGAAGATGCCCAGCAAGCTGACAGAGCAAGCGGAGACAATAAAGACACCCCCAAGTCAGGGCTGAGAAATTAATCAAGAGATGGAAGCAAACTGAANTGAAGGCGCTTCGGGCGCCGCTGGGCCCTTGCAGGCCTCGGGGTGAGCCTGAGCCCGTGCCCGCCGCCGAGCCCTTCTGCCCGGCTCAGCGCCGAGCGCCGGCCCGGCCCGGCCCGNAGTGAAGATGCCCAGCAAGCTGACAGAGCAAGCGGAGACAATAAAGACACCCCCAAGTCAGGGCTGAGAAATTAATCAAGAGATGGAAGCAAACTGAAAATTTGCCATGACCTTCCCATTTTAAAAGACCCAACGAGATGTTGGTTTTGCATGGTGACCCACCTCTCGGGGCCTTTGGGAAGAATTTAGCGCTTTTTCAAGTGCCCAGAAATCCCAGATAAGTCTTCAAGATACAGCACAGGAACAAAAGAAAGACCCCAAACGCTCTGATTTGGCAGGGTACGGACACACAAGACATTTTAGACATCTCAGTGGCCCTAGATAGCTGTGGTTAGGCACCAAATCTAGTCCTTAATGGCCAAGGAAGTGACCTGCCATGCTGTGACAGCCAGCCTTGCTTTTGTTAAACACTCCTACTGCTGAACTTCATTAGCTTCTCTCTGACCTGTTCAGGAATGGGAAGTTTGATATGTGGCAATTAACAGCTGAAGTACTGGTGTAGGTTTTGCTATTGCTCAGAGATTCTGCTTCAAGCAGGAAGCAAACACTCCTTCCAAGTATGGCATTGTTCAGTCAGTAGTGACTCCAGCTGCGTGTGACCTCCCTTCTCAAACAACCCTCTTCTTTTGGACCACTTTTATTACTCTTGTGCAATAAGGCCATTGTTGCTATAGAAAGTATTGCAATTGGTTTGTGGATATAGGGACAGCGGGCCTGGGCTGTTTGAGAGGCTTTTGTAAATACACTTAAGCCTTAACAAGAAATAAGAGGAATGTTTTTTCACAGTGCTTGACGTTGCCATCCTACCTATTTTTAGACGTCTGATTCACCTCATCGCAGAGATTAATCTCCCTAAAATCCTACATAGTAAGAGATTAATAGCTCCAGGAAAAATTCAGAGGGAATTCAGATAACTGCTAGTATCTCTGGTGGCTTAGGCCAATGTGTCAAATTGAAGAGATCAAACCTGAGTAATTACTTTAATTTTTCAACCTGTGCATTAAGAAGTTGTTTACATTTAATTTTGTCTATGTTATCTTCAGATTTTTGCCAGCAGCACTAGAATCCCTGCTTCTTGGTCTTCGGGGATTTTAGAATAATAAAGCCAAAGTGTGGGTGTACAGGCCATATGGAGACAAAGATTTTTTTTTTTTTACCTGAGGTTAAATGTAGGAAAATATTATTATGACTTCAGTGTGCTTCAGCTGGCAGAATCCTTGAATGGTTTTGGTTGGAAGGAGCCTTTAAAGTTCGTCTAGTTCTACTGCTCTGCAATGAGCAGGGACATCTGAAGACCAGCTTTTACCACATGTTCATGTCTATAAATCTTTATGCTCTGAAAACCTTTTTTTCGTGTTTGTTGCAGTCGCTTGGAACAGGCTCTTGGGATAGCAGAGAGATACAAGTGACAGTCAGATACTCCCAAAGATAAGGAACTGTTTACAAGTAATAATTCAATAGTCTATGGCTAGGGAGGCATATGACAGATGTATCAGGTCATGAAAGGCACAGAAAAAATGAACACAGAAGGGCTTTTTTCTGATGGAAGACCTAGAGGGCATTGAACACAATTATCATGTAGAAGACTGAAGAATAAAGTTCTTAGAAGAAAATAAAGTACCTTAAATTGTGAAATTCTGGATATTAAGGACATTAAAAATTTAGATTAGGCCAAAAGTTTGGATTTTTTTTCCATAAATGTGGCTATTAACAGTTGCTAAATACCCAGATAGCTCTGGTTCAGAAAGTCCCTGAACCCCACTGCTTGAAGCTGTGTGCAATTGCTGAGGAAGATGCATTATATGATTGCTTTGATGCATTACATGATTGCTTTGTTCTGACATTCTTCCTTAGGCATCTGTTGTTGACTGCCATTTTAGGTGAGATACTGAGTTAGAAGTGCCCTTGAAATGACTTTATGGAGCTGTTCTTGTTAATTTTCTTTTTCTTCAAAGCTTATGTTCCACCTGATTGTACTGAATTATGTTTGAGGCAAACGGGACCCTTTAGCTTTTTTTTTTTTTTTTTTTGGTATCTTAGTTTTGGATGGTTTTATGTATTCAGTGAAGCATGACTTTTCATAAAACAGCTCAAATTCCCAGCCTTGCAGAGTTAGTGATTTTTCCTTGAGTTGCTTCTAACACAGTTATGTTAGAGGAAGTATTTAACTGGAGCCAAGTGAGAGAGGAGGGGAAAACAGAATTTGCTGAGAGCTTTTCAGAAGTATGGATACATCCATCTTCTCAGATTTAGTTTTATTATTCTTTTGGGGAAAAAGCCCTATTAATATAATTTATGAACAGTTGTGGTAATTATCTCACAATAACTATTCCTACAGTAATGAAACACATTTTTTCTTGGTTAGGCAGCCACTCCCTCAGCAGACATAAATTCCCAGAAAATGGAGTGTAGATGAAAAGAAAAAGCGATCTACCAAGAAACTGACTTTGGAACAAGTCATATATGTTAGGATTGCAAACAAAAAAAGCCCTCAAAACTGAAAACAAATTTTGATTCTTTTGGAATTCCATACATATTTCATATGACAAGGATTTTTTTTTAGCTCTGTAGATTTTTCAGCATCACCTCTGGCCCCTTTGCCTCATCTCTGTTCCAGCTCCACCGTTGTGATAGAACAGCTGAATGAGCCATTCTCTGTGTATCTGAACAAAGAACAGATTGGGCTGACAGAATCTTGTCTTCTTTTTTCAGCTTGTTTATTTTCTATTATCACCATGCTAATAATCTCAAAGGTGATTTATGGGTTACAAAGCCTGTGTGTGTTCAGCTGATTCCCTTAACAGCAGTATTACTTCATCACTGTGGCAGAGTTTACCCAGCTTGCCTGATTGCAATATGTGTAAATAATTCAGCTGATGAGTCACAAAAATGATTAGAATGTCACTGGGGGTTTTTTCTGTGTTGGGCTTATGAACATAGGCCCTGGTAAAAGACATTTTACTGCAGCAATACATTGTTCAAAAAGGTTTTTTTTAGTTTGTGACTGGCTGGAGCATGAATGTATCTTCAGGTTGCAGTTTGGTTTTTAATTAGATCAATGTTCCCACAAAAAGCAGTCTGTACTTCTCTCTCCCTGAAAGCTTGTTCTTGCATCTGAAAAGCACTGTGGTATATGCAACAAAAACATATCTGTACTCCTACAGAGAACTGATGCAACTGGAAATCAGTTTTTCAGCAAGATCAGTGAACTCTATGGGGTTCACTGAGCAGGGGACCAAATTCTTGGGCTGGCACAGGAGAGGAGGACTTGTACCCCAGGGGCTTTTGTTTGTTTGTTTGTTTGTTTTCTCAGCTGCACAACCAGCTTAAATGTCTGTTGGCTTCATATAAAGGCTTCAGAGCATTGTTGAAGTCATGTGAGAGGGTCTGTGTGAGATCTAGTACTTTCTTAAAGTACTAAGTGATTACATACCTACAGGGAGCTGATCTGATGAGTAAGGACATGCACCTTCATTTAGTCTTCCTTAAGAGTGTATTCAGATTTTAATAAAATGGTTTCTACAGATATCATCCTAAAAATATTAATAATGCTATTTTACAGAGCAAAATGTGGAACTATGTGTTCAGAGTATTTCTCAAAGTCAGATACAGAAAATTAGATCTTCCAGGTCAATGTCCACCTTCTGTCTTATAATAACCAATCTTCCCTAAATAATCTTTGGTGAAACAGAATTCTTAGAGATGCTAATAATTAGAAGTGGGAAGTTATGATAAACAGCCTAAGTCCAGTCTTGCAAATACACAGATAGCAGGTATCTGCAGAGATCAGAGCAGTGTGGTTTATTCAAGGTTTTTATGGGTTTGCTATAAATGCAACGGCCCAGTTTCATCTTCCAGGCAAAGCCTGGGATGAAAACAGAGATTGGCTGTTAAACAGTATTAATAAATTCAGACATGTTCAGCTCTATACTGCTGGGAGAGTTAAAGAAAGTCAGTCTTCTCAGCTGATGTGGGCCTTTGCTGTCATGGAAGTAAGATTTGTACCCACAGTGAGTTTTTGCTTGCAAAGAGGTAGCCTAGAGGAATATAAAGGAGCAGTTCAGTGTCTCTGCTAAGAGTGGTGGTAGCAGCTGATTTCCCTTGGTTTTCGTTGCACAGTACTCAAGTGACTGCACACAATATTTAGGGAATAAACATACTTTTCAGAAGAGTATCTGCATAATTACTCAATTATCTTGTGGTTATAATGAGAGATAAAAATGCTAGTCTCATCAAAAAAGGCATACAGTGAAAATTATTGCTTTCTGACCTACATTTTTCTGGCATAAAGTGTTTTTTTTTAAAGGAATAGTTGAGAATAGCTTTATGTGCATTGTTCTGCAGAATGATTAATAGTACTGAATTTCAGTCAAATTGAAATGTAGTCTATTGTTAGATTTATTGTAATGCTACTATGACCAAAATGACAAGCCAAGTGCTTCAAACTTGTATTTCAAATTAAAATGCATTGCCAGTCAAATCTGGCAGTGCATAAACAGCTGTTAACATTTAGTTCTCTTTAATATTTCAAAAAAGAGAGAGTAATGAATTTTCTAATATATCATGTATCAAACTGATCACTCCTAGCAGGGCTAATTTATTTTGAAAAGCATTGGACATATTTAGACAAAGACTAATTGTTAAAAGCAGTATTTCTTCAATGGCAGGGCTGATTTGGTTTCTGGCTGAGCAGTGTTGCATAAAATATGGACAGAGTGTTCAAGAAAAATAGTGTCTGGGGCCTTGGCACAGGGTATTGCTCAGATCTCCCAAACAGGCTGGTTGGTGTCAGTCTGGGTAGTGACAAGAATTGCTGGGCCAGGGGAGACTCCCTTATCTGCTTCTCTGCTCAGCTCTCACATGCCAGCTGGTTCCTGATCCTGTGTGAGTACTTCAGCATGTGCATTATC
The DNA here is from genome assembly GCA_013400215.1 of Cisticola juncidis. NCBI lineage: Eukaryota > Metazoa > Chordata > Aves > Passeriformes > Cisticolidae > Cisticola > Cisticola juncidis. The sequence continues at coordinate 1,113,338 of VXBR01007014.1, forward strand.
CATTGTTGTAGAGTATTTTAAACTAAAGCATCGTGCTGTATTAACTATGTGCAAAAAAGACTGCCCTGTGACCATATCTGTACTTACAAGAACAGTTTCTACAATTTGCATGCACCCTACCTGCATGCAATCCCATCAGTTCTGGAGCAGGAACCACCAGAAGGGTCTGAAAGCGCCAAATTCTTCACCCACAAGGTTATGGGATAAATTTAGGCATAGAAATTTGTCTTGGAATCAGCAGGAACTGCTTGGGAGGAACCCTCAGGACTATCTGAATTTCTCACCTGAAAATCTCTTGCAACAGTCAGATTCTTTTATTGTGGAGGTGAGGAGGAGCCAAGTCTGTCACTTTGCTCAGCTGTGAGTCTCTTCTGTGCAGGGACTAGCTGAGGAATTCCTGGAGCACCCAGGGAGATAATGAGTTTGGGGCACTGAGTGTGCACACAGAGACACCCCTAAGACCCAGCTATACCACAATTACAAGTAAAGGACAGCTTGACTCTCATCCATATGTCTCACACTAAACTTAGATACCAAAGCTCTTGCCACAGCACCTCTGTAATTGAAAACCTTGCAGAACAGCATCCATCCAGCTGTGAAATAAGACAGGCAGCTCATGATTTCCTGTGGGTCTTTCTTGAGGTTTAACCGGGCACGGGCTTTTCCTGGGAACATGGATATAATGCCATGCAGATCATGCTGTTTTAAATTGCTCTTCCTCTCTTGAGAAATCTGGTTCTAAGATTCAACCCCTTTCCCCAGAATGAACTAATGTAATTATACTTAATTGCATGTTTTGTATTTATCATTGGCTTTTCTGTATTAGGTCTTGTCTCAGCCATAGCTGGGCAAGACAGACATTGTAGTGCTACAGTCACTTGTGGTAAAGTAAATGGGAGAGTCACAAAACAACAGCCCAGCAAAAGAAGGGTTCTGTTGCATTCCAGAAATTACTAACTCCATTTCAGCTATTGGTTTAACAAACTGACAGATAATATCCTTTGGCTGTTATTTGCCAGGACTCATCTAACATCTGAAAGACTTCCGTTGTCAAAAACTGGTAAAAATCACCTAACATTTTAATGCCAAAGTATGGGATAATGGTTTTCCCACACAGCTGCTCTTATTTAGTCCATTTTCTGAACTGTGAGAGGACCAGACTTTCTCTTGGCATTTCACAAGCTATATCCTATGAGTTAACAGACTTTTTCATTGGATGGGACATCGGATCTTTTCCTTAATACTATTTCCTGCCTTGTCAGCTCTTCAACTTTTCCTTCCCCTGCTGCAGACTTGGATTTGGTTCAGAATGCCATATAACTATGCAAAAACTAATACTGAGATCTCATATATCTCTGTTCTGACTATTTTCAATACAAAGTGCTAATATAATTTCCTTCTCGGATCAACTTAAGTAATTCAAAAATCCTAATATCAAAACATCCTGCTGTGGCTTTGGTCTGTCTTCCTCCCTCCATCACTTTAACTCAGACCAATTAAGAAATAGAATCTATATCTAATTATTGTCCAGGAATTTTGTGCAATACCAGTTCTACACTATCACAGAAAAGGAATTCCTTCTTTTGTCATATGCAATATATAATTCCCAGCCTTATTTAAATATGGGAATGTATCATTCCAGCACACATCCCCAATTTACCTCATCTGGAATTCTGACTGTAGCAAGTAGTTATATTTTGCTTCTTTGAAGAAATTAAGATACAGAGAAGATACTGTTGATTACTCTGCTTGGTTTCACAATATACACTCACCTGTATTTACCAAAGCAGGTAACAACTGTTTTAGAAAGCTGTAGCTTTACAAATGTTCCCATGAACACAGAATCCTGTCCAAATCTCCTTGCTTGTGCTACTGAACTGTGATGTTGGGAATCTGGGAGTTGACAAATGTCTGCCTTTACATTTCAGACACTTTCAACACAATTGTGATCAAATCCTTATTTTGATTTACAGATAATTTCTTTCTAGGCAGTGGGCGACAGACTCGTTTATAGATGGATGATATACTGAGTGGGGATTTCCAATTTAAACCTGATGTCCAAATTTCTGATATTCTGCTCCACGCCTGTGCCAATGGAAAAGGAAATCCTACCTTCTATATTTTCTCTCTGCAACAGCCAGTTGTGCACTTTGGACAAGTGATAAGAGACACAACAGGCACAGTGGTTAGACATAGACAATATTTTCAGGATATGTAATAATAATTTAATGCCATAGAGGAAACTTTAAGAGCTCAAGAAAACAAATTGATAGCTCTCTGCCATTAGGAACTTGTGTTTATTCCTGTTAGAAAGATATGACGCCAGAGCCAGCAATAAACCCAAGAAAATGCGTTAAATATTTCAGTAGAGGCTAATATCAAGATGAAAATGCAAAACATTGTAAAAATAGCTGTTAAGAAAAATATTTTCCAGAACCAACCAGGAAACATGACCAATTTTAGTTTGCTAATTTACAATAATGTTCAAGCAAATCTAGGCTTATGTTATCTTTGAGAGATCATACAGGAGGTTCTGCAGCCCCTTATGACATCCCTGGGGCCCTACAAATATAGTGAGATGTTACCTGAGATACTGTCTTTAAAAAGGTTCCTGGAGGGCTGCTGTGGACTTCTGGACCCAGAGAACTGACTTGGCCCTGCTGGGAAAGCAGGAGAAGGGCCCTGAAATTCTTTAGAAAATTAGGCCGTCCATGAAACAAAGACAGTTATGATGTACAGAAAGGCTCTTAAAAGGACAATTTTCTTGGCACAGACACTGTCAAAGGTAACCTTTCCTCTCTAGAAATGCTAATCTATTTGGCTGACTGAAGAGTCAAAAGCTGCAGCGTTTTAGTACTTTTGTATACACACATAATAAGTTCAGAGGCATATCTCATCAAATCATTGTTTTTGTGTTATGTCTAATACGACCTTTTTGAGTTCATTTAGTGAGTTGCAAACCAAAAAATGTTTGTGATGTGTTTGAATGTTAGCTTGAGTACTGAAATTCGCTCTGAGCAAATTCTGTTCTGCCAAGTGTTCAAGATCTTCTGTAGCAGCTCTAAGTAGATTAGTGCTGAGAGCCTGAGAGAATTACAGCTCCCAGAGGACTTCTCCAGCAAGGCATGCAGGCATCAGCCACCAGGATTAGTGGTTCTCAGGGTTCTCATAACGCCTTAGCTAATTAAGGTGCAGCCACACAGCATTTGAAGGTGCAGGCTAACTGGGTACATGCAGGCTAACTGGGACTGCTGCAGCTTATTGAACAATGAGCTCTGGAACAGCTGACACCAGAACTGCTGAAAGCCCCACCAGCATCTCAGCTTAGCCACAGCACCAGAAACCTTGTGTTGTGGCTGCCAGTGTCCCAGTGTGCCACCAGGCCTGCAGAGGCAGCTCTCTCCCAGTTGTTCAGCTGACTCTCCCAAGTATTTGCAAGGGAAATGTCCTCACCTCCACAGCTGTGGAGGTCAACAGCATTTGGTCAGAGTTGCAGTAACAAGTTAGAGCTGAAGGTGCCCTCACCACAAGCCTAACAAAGAGGAGAAAAATGAATATATTTTTTTGATGGCTGGGCTTGTATTCTCAAGGCCTTCCCTAGGAGATGTATAATTGAATCAAACAGAATAGGCAGCAACAGAAGGCAGCTAAATCTGTGCAATCTTACTTACCTGAAGATGTACTGCAGAAAATATGCCCTCCACTAAGCCCATTTTGTGAGAATTCAGTTCCTTGTCAGCTGCTTCCTGAGATGACAATTTTACCAGAAATTCAACCTGTCTACAGAACGCCATAGCAAAACAGTAGAAAGTATGGGGATTGAAACAGAAAGTATAATGGAACTGATAAAGGAGCCTGGTATCTTAGGTCTGATCCAGCAGAAACCATGGCAGAGACAGATACAGATAAGGCTCCCTGAGGTAGAAATGACCAAGAAACGTTGTGAAACTTTGTAATGATTACTGAGTAACTGATGTCATAAAGAATGCATAACCAGTGAGAAATTGTTACCAAAAATAAAACTCTATGTAAGTGCCACACAAGAAAAACCCTATATAAACGCCTTGTACGCTCAATAAATGAGGCTTCTGTTCAGAACCCAAAATGTCTGTCCCTCAATCGCCGATAGAAAGAACCTGAGCATTTTATTGTTGCTGACTTAAGAGTCAAAACAATGAAATTATAGTAATTCATGGTGCTGAGTCTCTAGAGATACTACTAAACTGTTCACATCTAACCTATTAACTAATGTAAATACCTTACTATGTGGCACTATTAATCTACTAAAAAAATTAGCTCTTTTCCTTAATAGTATCATTACCAGTTTCTGCATACATACACAGTCTAAAGCAGTGTGATCTTCAAATTCAATGGAAGTCAACTCCTTTTCGTGCTTCATTATGTGTTTTCTTGCCATACTGTCTTTCTGAGTGAATTAGGATGAAAGGAACAAAGGAATAAACTTTGAAATGTTCTGAAACACGATTTTTTTGCCTTGCTAATAAATGTTCTGTGTTTTTTCTCCAAACACAGCATTTTTCAACAACTTCTACAACTGATAAACACAAACCACCTTAAAAATTTTTCAAATTAATATCATCTTTTTTATGCAAATTGTTAACTAAGTGAGAAAACAAAGTAAGGCTTCATGAAGAATCAGCCTAGGACTGCCGTCTTGCCTTTCTTCCACTCACACACTCCCACTGCCTCCTCTGTGTTGGCAGTAGAGCTTGTGACCAGGAGGCAGACCAGATTAGCCACCCGGGGGGCTGAAAATTAAATAAGCAGAAAAGATAAATAACAAAAGGAGCAATAAGACATGGTTTCATCTCCTGGTAGCAGACTGTATTTACATCTGCTTAAGCCCTTAAAAAAATCACATGCTGAAGTCTCTTGAACAGTAAGTCACAAAGGGTCTGCAGTAACACAAGATAGATCCCAGACCTGTTTTAGGAAAGAACTTATTTTTGACGTAAGTGCTAGTCTTTATTTAAACTCCAGTGTGAATTTGTAAATGATCTTACACATTTGTTTATAAATATATTGTGGCTTTGGCAATAAAACCAGCACACTATCAATGGTTACAGACCCTCTGACTGGTGGAAGGGCTGTCATATGAGGTCTTAAGACCACAGAGACTGGAGAGCACCAAGCCTTGGTGCTGAAATGTCAGCCTTGGCAGGGATGGCTACTTAGCAGGCATGGCATATCCCTAGGAAGTGGTACTGAGCACTTGGGTCAATGTCTGTGGGCCCCAAGGGCACATACTGCCTGGGCAGTACTCGCATGCTGTGTTTTCCATGTTTGCTTACATTCCTCTGGGAGCTGTGGATGCTGAGGAAAGCTTATTCAAATACTTAGAGCTTTCATTACATATTTTTCTCTCTGTTAGAAAAGAAACTAGGACAACACCATGCTCTTGGAAGTCCAGCTGTCTGGTCATGCTCCTCAAAACAATCAATAACTCATACCCTACAGCTCACTAGAATTTCTACTGCCCTGTTCTCAGCCTTTACATCTTGCAGCTGCCACACCCAGAAGACAAGGCCCCCACACTGCCCAGCCTAATACCTGAGTAACCAAACCGACTCTTTGGAACACAGACAAAAAGCAGTTGTGAAAACAGTAAAAACATCCTCCAGTAAGGCCTCTGTATGTCCCTCTTGATGAATAATGATGCAGCAGTGGAACAAAAAACTTACAGGAAAGCTGATGCTGCTTCTGAGGTGCACTACTGCTCAGTAGGTACAAGAAGGGATATGTAATAGTACACACTTCATGAACCACACAAGTGAACGAAAGTCCTGTGAAATAAAAGAAGGGAAAAACTGCCAGGATATTTTTTCTGAGCACAAATGGTGGGGTAGGTTGTTTGGTTTTTTTTTTTAATTTTAGTATTAAAAAATGAGTCACTCTCACATTTTGGGAGAAACTGAGTTCTCTGCATCTCAGGATTTATGGCAACATCCAATCAGCCCCTAGGTTACACTAGCTCATACAAAGATGAGGCCTGTCTGAAAGTGACAGCAAAGGAGGAAAAGAACTCACTAAAGCAGAGATTGTAAAATCCTTTTTCCATCCTCTCAAATGAGTTGTGGTACTGACAACAGCTTTTTACTGTGTCCGCTCCACAAGTTCTCATATAAACTACTTCCCAAAACAGATAAAAACCCAATCCAGAATCTAGTTGAGAAGACTAGAAATCCTCAGGAATTACCAGAAAGTTTCACTCTATTCTGCCAAATAATTCAGGTTCTGTGAAACTGTACTACGGTATCAGCATTTTTAACACTCAAAGGGTTTTTGTATTTCTCTCCTTAACATGGGGAAAAGCTCAGTACCAAGTCACATAAGCTGCTGAGCTGCAGCAGCCAGGAGCAGCACACAAGAGAAGTGAAGCACCAGGAACCACCACCACCCTTCCGGACTGCCGTAAGTGCTGGGGACGCCCAAGTGACTTTCACAGGTCAGGAGGCAGCACATTCTCCAGCTGACAGCACATCCTGCACAGCAGATGGGAGGGCAGAAGTTTTGACTTACCCCCCTTTTCAGAAGGGTTGGTTTGGGGTTTTGTGATGGTTTTGAAGAAAATTCTGTTTCGCTCAAAGCAGGAGTCCTATAAAATTAGGCAGCTAAAATGCAGTATGCACATTTTAAACCTGTTAAGGCACGTGAAATAGTCCTGGTGATCAATATCGAAAGGTAAAGTCTTTCATATTCTAGTAGCTACTGTTTTCAACAAAATTAGTCAAAATAAACCGCATCTGTATGAGACTCTTTTATTAAAAATACATATCTTCTGTTTCACATAAAAAGAACCAACACTGAACACAATTTAAAGAAGTTGGACAGGAACTACTTGAAAAAATACAGGTTCCTGTAATCCCAGAGCACCCAACCTTTTCCGCACAAGCTACAGATTAAAATCTTTCTGTTCAAGACCCCAAGTGCTTGTCCTGCACACAGCAGGAAGGTGCAGCTGGTCAGAGGCAGGGGGGCTAACTGCTCCCCAGAGGCTGTTCACTGGCAGACACACCTGCAGGACACAAGTGTTATCTCCCAGTCCAGGCAGGCCTGGTGCTGGGCACGATGGCAACCTCAGCAAAAAAAAAAAAAGTTGGAGTGGCACTCAGCTGAAGTGTCACAGGTTGGCCATGTTTTTCTGTAACAAAGGAAATATAGTACAGCACTTCCAGGTAATTTCACTTAGGATCCAGCAGAAACATTAACAGCACTGATGAAGGAAAACCAGCCGTGCTTTGGTGACAGAATATGATGCAACAGTCTTTTTGCTAACTACAACCTACGCTGGAATCCATTATCTTCTGGAGCCCCATTTTCGTAACTCATTCATCTCTGACTTTTGGAAAGACACAATTTTCAAAGCAACAAGTTATCAGCTTAGGCAGCAGCAAATACTAAATAAAAGTTCAGTGCATAAGAATCAAAGTCAGAATAAAAAAGAGCTGTCAGAGGCATCTATTAAAGTGCACAGAAAACAACACTGGCTAAACTTATATTCTGGTAGAAAGCAACAGTTTGCCAGGCTGTCATTCTTGTTCTGGAGATGCTGAAAATTCAGCTCCTTTTTAAGTCACTAAGAGACATATTTTTCATCAGCTCTTAAAAATGATCAAAATTCTTTGCAAATTCAAGCTCAAAGAGTGTATCAGACACTGACTGTAACGTTTATTGGCCAACTCATAACTGAAGCAAGGCACAAAGAAGAAAAGACACTGAAGTGATGCGGAAGCAAGACAATGTTACATCACAAACCAGTGGCCCCTTTGCTTTGACCTTACAAGGCATTAAAGGATATGGGCAGCTAAACCAGCAACAGTGTTGGACAACTAACTAACAGTATAGCAAGGTTCAGTTTTGAAGAAAAACAAATTGGCTTGCATGTCATTACATGTGTTCTAATCCCATGCAAGTCATGATCTGATTAGAAAAGACACTTCATACTCTCATATCTTGTAAACCTAAGAGCGCATTAAACTCATGTTTAGGCCTTTAAAGGCATATCTGCTTACATGTTCTTTATTGTCTACAGTGTTAATTCCTCAAGACTGCTGTTTAATCAAGCACTTGTCCTAAAGGCCTGTCACTTTACTGACTGTGCTGGGAATTGACAGGGATCAGCTTCCTCTCTCAGTTCACTGAAGTCTGAGGTCTGTCAGCTAAAACACAATCCTTCTTTACACACTGTTATTTCACAGATTTTAATGGAACAAGATTTGCCCAGTACAGTATTTGTTTCAATTTCTAACACCTGGAGGAGGAAACTAAATGGTTTTCAGGACCTTGGATTAATTTTCAGAACTGGAATTAAAGAACTTGATGTGATTTTTCTAGAAAAACAAGTTTATTCTGGGACTAATGAAATGCAAATACCCACTAAGCTCCAGAATGCCACCAATCAAAACAACTTTCCTAACTGGGATGACATCTTATATTTAAGATCTCGATTTACCAAAACCTGAGAGAATCAAATGCTTGTCTTAATTATAGCACTCTTCAACTCACTGTCATCAAATTTTTAAGTCATGTCAAAGCCCGTACTGAAGAGCTTTGATCCTTAGGCTTCACCTGCTGCTCTGCATTTTAGAAGGAAAAAAGTGATTTAAAGACATCCCAGGCTGGGAATTTACAATCATCCTTGTAGAGCTACAACTCACAAGTTACTAAAAATCTCATCTTACAGAAAATAGGAGTAGGAAACTTTCTGCATTTATGAGGTGGCAGCAGGGGAAATAACTGAATTTTGAAATAGCTGAATTTGAAAGGTGTTAAAGAACAAGGCTGAAAAGATTCAGTCTTAATCAGTAATGAAGTAAGCTACAGCATGAAAAGTCTATCAACCATGAAGAGCAACTCTGAAAAAAACACAAGCTCATTGTTCCTTGTATATACACTTTTAAAAAACATCTAGATTTAAAAATCTCCCCCTTAGGGTTATAATTCCCTTTTCAGAGAGATGTATATATAGCTTGTATAGTGTTTCAAAAGAATCTTTCAGTCTTCAGACTTCTTTATGACTTTCCTAACCCTTTTTGCAGTGAGTGGCATTTCTCTCCAGAACTGAACACTTTATATCCTACTTGAAACTCCATTTTTAAGAAGGCCTTAAAATAAAATATTCAAGGTTCTAATCACAATTTTTAAATACTAGTGTTTTTTGTTTTAGTCACAAAATAGATCTAGTGAACTTGCTAACTTAGTAAAAAACAGACTAGAAATAAAATTCACAGAAGATTTCTAGCCTCCGGTAATTCACAAACTGCTATTACAGCACAGAACAACATTCTTAGTTAAATCTGTTTTGTTCCTTCTGATAGCTACTTTGAAAATAAAGGGTAATTTGGCACTAATTCTGTTACAGAAGTTCCTAAACAGGTATATGTTTGTGTGTACTGCAAAAAAACAAAGAACACTACACAGAACTGAATTAGTTTGCCAAACACCCTTTTCAGACATCACACATTACAGTATGTGGGTCTGGATGAACAAGAAACTCACTGAATCCCCTACACCCAGTTCCATTGCCTGCATCTGGACACTACATGGGTACAAGGGTCTTACAATGAGAATCTAGGAATAGCTTATCAAAATTCGAAGATGTTCAAACCTGCTTTGACATCAGTAAGCAAAAGGAGGGATGCATACAATTGTTAGTGTACTGTTCCAACATTAGCAGCAACTTTGACTGCAGTGAGCTCAGAGTCAAAAGAAAGAGAAAAAAAGAAAAAGGAAAGGTGGTCAGGAAGTAACAAACAGACCAGAACAGCAACAGATTTGCTGAACTCGGGCCTCCACAGCTTTGTGCCTTGGGAAACCCAACCTTGCAAAGGATTATGCTCAGTGCAGGGCAGCACCGAGTCAAGCCTGCAATTTTCATGGCTTAAACGAGCACAAGAACTTGGCTTCCAAGGCTTTGTCTCCTTAAGAGGAATGAGTCACAACAGGAATGTCAATCTCTACGGCAGAGAGGCGAGAACGTGCGGAGTGTGCGGAGTGTGCGGAATGTGCAGAGTAGGGCTGAGAGGTAGTAAAGTGCATGCTGGGGGCGTGGGAATACAGGGGCTGCCAGAAAGGAGAAGGGAGGCTCTTGCATGCACAGTACCACAGGAACAGCAGGATGGAAGTGAAAAACAGACCGCCAGCACTGGCAATGGCAATAAATACAGAGATGTCAAAGCTGAAGATGGGCTCGTATTTCCTGTTCAGATAATTGTTATAGAAAATGACCCAGATGGACGGAGTGAGACAAATGGCACAGGCAAGCAGGAACAAGAGGCCGGCCACGAGGTGGCAGCCCGCACTGTTTACCAGGCACTTGGCCAGTTTGACGTTTGGCACGGTCGATACAAAGGCTGTGTTACACATGCCAATCATGCAGAGGAACAGAGCTGAGACAGCAGTAAACATACTGAGAGGAAGGGCAAACTGGAGAACACGCAAATCCAGCTGATCGACAGCCGTGTACCACTGTGGGTCATAGATCACACAGTCTCTGCTCCCATCGAAGCGTGCACACTTAATCCAGAGTCCCGTGTAAACAGTCACATTCCTCTCATTCTTGTTGTACGTGTACAGTCTCATCTGCCTCCAGTTTGGAAGCAGAACTGCTGCAAGGAGCCCAGCCACTGAGGCTGTTCCACTGAGGAAGGCCAGTACGGTCGCTGCATGAACATCCCGGCAGCCCATATTTGCCCAGAGGTTGTTTTCTGCAATTAAAAAGAAAAATATAAAAGAAAACCACAGACACAGGACTAACTACAGTTGATTTGTACCAGGTTAATCAACTTAGATAACAGTTGGTAGGCACAAACTCTGCGGCACCTTCTTTGTCTGACACACTTCAGTGGTAACACCACCACATTCACGCTTTAATGAAACGTCAGGTTATTTCACAGACTGTTATGACTTCTCAGCTGACAGACTGTGAAAGTCGCTGTGTTCAAGATGAAAAAGAAGCACATTTGAAAGTGAGTGCACACGGCCATGATTTAAATTCACCTGTCCTCACCTGGCAGCTCCCTGTCTTTAGCCCAGATACAATTTCAGACTGCATGCTCAGTCCTACCATGCTGCTGCATGAGTAAAAGGGAGTTGCTGAAAATTTCCATCATTAGACTGGCAAGGAATGCATATGCAGGCAGTTACACACGTTTTATATAGGCCAAACTGTTGACAAGAGCTATGAGATAGTGGCGGAGGCTCTGCTGAGTAATTTACTATGAATTTTTCAACAGCACCTAACAGTTCTGCCACACTACTCCTGCCTTTCAAAATCAACTGTCCAAGCACACAATTACAGAAAGCAGAGGACTTTTCAGTTTTTACATTTTCCACTTCAGAGCAAGTGTTAATACTGCTTCCTTTTCAATATAACCACTGTCTGCATACCTACTATAGCCTCTTGCCTGCAGAGATGCTGAGAAACAGTCCGAATGACGGGTCTTTACAAACAAAAACTAATAAAAAAAAGACTCAATTCAAGTTATTTCTTCTTTGCATGCCCAAGAAGCCTAACACATAATAATAGGCACTGAGCATTTACCCCAGAGTGTAATTGAAGCTGAACACTAAGAATTATAGTACCTAAAAAGGAACACATACTTTGCAAATTCTCACTGAGCGCCATTCAGTTATAAACTCCTCCTGAAATTTCTTCCAAATTATTACACTGCATTGTGCATATTTGTCAAACATCCAAAGTCATAGACCAATTCCTTAAGTACCAGAAGTTCTGCTTAATACAAATACAAGTAACTGAGTATCTGTATCACAGAAAGGTTATAGACATGGCTGCAAACAAAAAGGCAACTGGATGTGATCTCTCACTCTCTTTTATTCCTGCAAATATCCAATGACCAGGGAGCTACAGTTTACAGATAAGGAATTCCCATGTATACTGGAAACACACTAAAAGCATTGTCATACCATACCACTAGCCTGCATTCTATTAATTTATAGACAAATACATGAAGTTCAGTTTGTTTCCTAAGAAACCATTAGGCAATTATTTTATGCCATTTAATCCTGAAGAATTGCACTGGAATATGGGCACTATTTAAGTGCTGATCACAGTCTTCTAAAGAAGTAGTTTAGAAAGAAATAATGACAACCACATTTATGCTAAAAACAACCTTATTTGTCAAAATGACAACATTATATTGTTGCTAAGGATAGCTGAGTGTGGACAAGCTTCTCTTCCCTTGGCAGTAAAACTTTTCAGATGGCAGGTCATTAACAGGATAGGCCCTGGGTAGGGGGACCAGAGAAGTATTTCCATTAGGATTATTTTAATACGATGCTTAACCCTATCTTTGGTAAGGTCAAAACAATCCATTTTTGCAAGAAAATGGAACTACAGCAAATGAAATTCAGGGGTAAATCTAATATAGCATCAAATTCTATCCTCCTCAAGCTCGATGCTTTTGTTTTTCCATAAAGAGCTTGCCTTTACCTGGATAAAACCTCCATGCAGACAGGGCATACTCCAAGACAGAGCTATATGTGAACCAGCTGGAATAAACACATGACTGACCATTTTCAGAAGCCTGTTGTTTCTGAAAATTCATCTGCAGTAGTAGATTACTGCAAATAGGCAAGTTACCCACCATCCCTTCCACCAGGGGAGACCCATCCCATCTTGCAAATACTGCTGGCTTTATGCTGTAATTACAGCTTCAGCTCCCTGATGAAGACAGTAAAAAAAGGGGTTGTCTTAATTAGATGGTCTCAGTGTACTTACCAGCAGTGTCCTCAGAGAAGAGAAACCGTAGCAACTTCTATGAGCAGGAGAAAAGGTCTTACTGGATCTAATAAACAGAACAAAGAAAGAGTCAACACCACATTTGTTTCATGCAATTTTAGCAACAGCATTTACACTGCAATTCGGGAATTAGGAGTATCAGCTACGTTTGCATTAGGCCAACTCCATCACCTTCTAAAATTTCCTCTTATTTAAAAAACAAAACTCAAAACTACTTTTTTTCCTTTCGTCATTTTTTTCCCTAGAGCTTGTTCTCTATCTATTCATCTCAAAAGATAAGGGTGGTAAAAAACCTGCCTTTTTAATGGGTGTTCCACAATACAGAGTTTGCATCCTGAATTTTATGTTTTTAGCAAAAAAATCCGTAAGTCATACATTACTGTAGATGTTAGGTTCAAGGCTGCACTTAAACAGCAGTGAGGAAAGGGTGCAATGATTATTTAATGTCAGAAAACAAAGCACAAGCTCTAAACTGTTTATATATCTTGTGGGTCTCTATTCCTTCCTGCCTTTTACATGAAGGTTTCAAGGAAATTGGAGAAGAGCAGGAAATGCTGGTAATGCCTTCTTAGTGGCTGTCCAGCTTTTCCAGAGGAAAAGATCCTCTTGTGAATTTTCTACACCCACATCTAAGTCCCAAGATCAAATCTGTAGGTCATAATAGGTAAATCACTTTACTACTGGACAGCATCAGACCTCCAAGTAAGTCACTATGCAACTGTTAAAAGTTACAGCCTAAAGGCAGGTTTGTTGGGCTAACATGGGCAAAGACAGAGTTTACTCTAAACTATCCATATCAAACCCTGAAATACTATAAAATTTATATATGGATAGACTCCATCACCTACAAAAACATCCAAAAAAGTCTTCTATCAAACTATCTAGACAAGAAAGAGACTTTACAACTCAGTCATGAACGCAAATTTTTTCACTAAATAATAAAGAGGCCTTCTGATTCAGAAATGCATTAATATGAATGCTATTGCATATAAGACACAGAAATGCAGATGCACAGCTTGGAGCAGCAGCTTTTGTTCACTGACATTATTTTCAAGCTTTCTGTGCACTTTGCAGCTGAAGCCAAGATAAACACAAAGACCTCCCTCTGCAGGTTCACACCCATGAACCATCACAACAACATCATTAAGCAGAAAATTAGTACAGGCAAACAAAGCTGTCAAAGGGAGCTGTGCCCAGCCCAGGAGTCCCTCCCATTAAATGATGAAATAGATACAGAGCAGCTGTGGAATATTCCCCAATACCCAACTCATTTCCACAGACATGGGAGCCTCTTTCGGATTTCTCTTCCTCTCTTTAGTCCGTCTCATTTTATTATCTATCCCTGGAGGTGTTGAACAACCAGGCACCTCAGCCACTTCTCAGCTGTCCAAGGGAAGAAAGCGCACACTGGCCAGACAGAACCCTGCCTTGCCTTAGAGTCTTGGCTTCAGCTTCTTCCATCCCAAGGATTTTAAAGCTGTACTGTACGAGGCTCTTCTATTATGTGAACCACAGAAGTTAGAGTCCTAATAGGACCCCTTAATAGGCACAGATTTTAGCCCCTATTCTAAAGATCCATGTTGCTGTAACAAGCGATGTTGGCTGAATCTGGTTAAAAAATGGTAAATCATTTAAGGCCCAAAAGATTAAAAAAATGAAAGAAAGACGAAAAAATGGGCATTTACTATAGGCATAATTCAGAAATTAGTAAATCCAGTTCTTTTCCCTTCCATGGCCTTGAGAAGACCACGGTCTGGGAAGCATCATTGTTTTGTAAAGCCCTGTAGGAAAGAAGTCACAGTATAATTTATCAACACAAATTATAAATAAGCAGTTGTCTATCCACAACAGGTCGAGCAGTTTAGAATTTTTTATGGGTTTTGGGTAACTGGCCACCAGAAACTGGAGGCCTAAAGCTCGCGCTTTCAAAGGACTGGTTCAGAACCAGTGCAACCCCTCTTTTTTTTTTCTTTCTTTTTTTTTTTTTTTAATTCTGGGAATTAATCATGCAGTTCCACGTTCTACAAAACTCCTTTTAAAAATAAATGTAGAGGTACCGGGTTAGAATTAACGATCCTAGCTAACAGATTAGGACTTCCAATAAAAACTTGGAGCACGGGTAATCATTTTACCGACTGAATCGGAAAGAGCAGCTGACGCACGGAGAGAACACACAGCGTCCCCCCCGGGGAGCACCGCNGAACTCCGCCGCCCCGGCCGGAAACACCGGTGCTCTAAACCACGTCCCTCCGGTAAGCCAGCTGACCGCAGGAGGGAGGAACCTGAATACGGCAGCCGGCTACAGCCCGCGGCGGACAGCTCCAGTCAAGCCATGCTGCCTCTTAGTCCAAACACACCCCCACTCCCCCCTTTATGAGTGAGGTTAAGAGCGGTGTTCACAAAGTCCGGAGAAATCAAAATGCTATTTTCAGCTATGAAACAGCATGCAGAAAAGGAGGCTCGGGGGTGGTGTCACTCTACAACCCCCTGAAAGGAGGCTGTAGGCAGGTGGGGATTTGCCTCCTCTCTCCCAGACAACAGGATGGGAGGACATGAGCTCAGTCTGTGCCAGGGCAAATTCAAACGGGACATTACAAGGAATTTCTTCACAGAAAGGGTAACGTGCTGCCCAGGGAGGTGGAGGGTAGAGGTGTTTAAGGCAAGAGTGGACGTGGCACTGCATCCACGGTCTGGCTGACAAGGTGGTGTTCGATCATTGGTTGGACTCAGTCTCACAGGGCTTTCCCAACCTGATTCTGCAGTTCCGTAAAACAGTTATCAAAAATTACGGACAGGCTATTCTTAGCTTTAGTGAAAGCATTTAGTGAAAGCATATTAGCCCCAAACACAGTAAATTAAAGGAAGAGCACAGTAAGAACCAATACCAGTGATAAAATAAATTATGAGAAATCATACCTTTCTTCCCAATGACTGCTTTAACAAAATTAAAGAAGCAGGGTGTGATACATATATTACAAAACAAAACTAGACCAAACTAGAAGTCTTTGATGTATTCAATCTTATTTTGCTTTACAATCAATTTAATAGCTTTAAGGTAAAAAACACCCTGACAATAAAGAACTTCTAATTTTTTTTCAAAGTAAAAATATAAGTGTGCCTTCTTGTAATACAAAATCTAAACCACTAAGTCTTTCCAAAAATGTTTAGCTCTATTGAGAAGCCACTTTCTTCACCCAAACGTAACATAAACCCAACTCCATAAAAGGAGGGAATCACAAATTAACCATGGGAATTTGGAATCAGGATTTCTACAACTAAGATGACCACAGCAGGCACCAGCAGGTGTCAAAAAAACCTCCAACACTGCAAACCAGTCTTGCTTTTTGTGCTCCTATGAGTCCCTTCCTTGCAGCTCTATGTGTTTTCCTTTAAATCCTTAAAACCAACAAAACCCCTACAATTCAATGCCTGTCTCAATAGCATAACTGGTTCAACTTAGAAGCCCCAGAAACCTGCAAAATTCTTCCATCAGAAACTTCCCTTGGTTCTTCTAATGTCCACAGGACACATAGAGTTGTTCAACTTGCTCCTTTGTACAAGTTATATTCCCTCCATTCCTCCCATTTGGCAAAAAATATTCCAGGGATCAGCAGTTGTTAAGCAGGGCTCTGAGTTGCACATACTTTGGTCTTTACATAGTTGAGCTTTGTAGCCAACATAAATTTAAAAAAACTTGCCCTTTTCCCCATTGTGCCCTACCCAAGTGCCTCAACAAATGGAGGGATGCAGGCAGTGATGGAAGAGGCAACAATTAAATGGAAGGTCTGCACAACAAAGGCTTCATGTGCATAGTTAAAATATTAAAATGTGCTGCATCCATTCAGGAATGCCAGGTTCTATTAATTTGTTCTTATTTGGAAGTTTGTAAAAGCAGGAGTTTCTTTTTCCGATATTCTTCATTCACCTGCTCTGCTTGCTCATCTATGGATTTTCTTAGACATGTTTTCAGTTCCTCAATTCCTTCTCCAGTATATGTAGATATAGGAATCACTTCTCTGAATTCAAGCATATTTGCTGGAATCATTTCTTCCTCCAGTAAGTGTAAGAAGTCTGAAAAATTGTATTGAAAGAGTTAGTACAATCCCCAAATACTGTATCACTACAAAGCCCATAGAAACCTATTAAACATAGAAAATAAACTCATAAATTACACTTATAACTGCAATTAATGTACATATTATCTGCTTAATCGGACTTTTAAAATATAGCTAAAATCTCAGAAGGCAAGCACTAACATAGCAGTTATACCATTCTTAAAGCTGCCATGAGAAGATTCCATACATTTCCAAGGAGTACAAAGAAATCCCAAGTTGCAGAATATGGGAGGATATGGCCTTCCTGGTTCCTACACACCTCAGGCAAGAGAAAGGAATTCACCCCAATGTAATTGCAAGATTGAAGTAAACCTACACAGACCTGTGCAGAATGTTCATGTATTTAGGCCAAAGTCACATGACAAATGGTATATATGTCAGTGCTTGTAAGGGGAGCTTCTGCGCAGGTTACTCTTATTCCAGACACCTACACTGGAATAGGGAGACTTACTCTCCCATATCATGGCTGGGAAAGATCATCTGGGATATCCCTATTTTATTACAATCCTTTCCCAACAGTGAAGCCATTACAAATGCATATAAACAGAGCTCTAAATGTAGGAAGCAATTTTAAACATATGTTCAAATAATAAACGTAATAGCTGACTTCAGTTTCAAACAACTCTCCGCCAATGCAGAGTTATCCACATAAAACCTTACTGCTACTTTTGATGAAAGTTGTTAGAATTTCATTTACCCTGGGGATTCTCTAGCTGTGTCATAAGTTCATCCAAGTTATCCTTTGCACAAGGCAAATCCATTTTATTGATGGCAAGAAGTGCAGGCTTTGTTACAAGTTCCTCTTTGTACAGCTCCAGTTCCTTAAAAGAAAAGTAGATTTTCCTTATTAAGTAATTTAGTTTAAAAAGTGCTACTTCAGTTTTACATCTCCTCATGCATTTGTTTAATTGCCAAAGTAGCCTTTCTTGCCCAAGCAGCTGTGAGTTTGACTCAGATTCTTTGCTCAAGGCTGATATATTGAAGCACAGAAGAAAATAATGTTCAGTGATTCAGTAATTTTTTGCTCCAAGACACATTTCAGGTGAACAGGCTAGCTCATTCTGAAAAGCCTCTTACAAAATGAATGAGCTTTGGTTTTTGTTTATTCTGACATCCATGAATACAAAATCAATTTCAGAAAAACTTCAGACCTATAAAACATATAAGAAAATCATTTGGAGAGTGTTACAATTCTTAAACATTAGAAAATCACAACCTGAATAAACTAAAAATAAATAGCAATACCTGAAATTCAGACAATTCATCAACTTAAATCACACAGCTAAGAGATAAATTTAAAATTACATAATATGTATTATTTTAATCAGAAGCATAGCTAAGAGATGGAAACAGTGGATGTCTGCAAAGCTGGGGCCTGATGTCTTACCTATGTTAGTCTACACAGTAAGGACATCAAGGCAGGGCTTCAACTGTAACCACATATTTCTACTTCTTAAAATGCTACTGGATTGGGGAACTAATGATGTGTCTCTTTACCTTTACTTGACTGTAAGAAATATCCCACATGCTGCATAGATTAATCAATTCTATTAGTAATTATGTGGTACCCAACATAAACTAGAGTGGTTTAAACTGGACAAGTGAAAATAGACTTCATAATTTTGGAGAATCTCTTTGTTAACTGGCCTTATACTATAAATCCAGAAGACAGGCTAACAGTTCAATGTTTCTCAGTCAAAACGGAGCCATTTTCTTGACTCAACGCGTAACTACAACTGCCACATAGGAAGATGAGAACTTACCTTTGTTAAAAGCAATATCGTTTCAAAGGCTGTTCTGAATTGAGTCTTTATAGACAGCTGAAACCCAGAAATATCAACCTGAAAAAGTTACACAAAAACAAGCTTTGTGGTTTAAAACTGTGTTACATTATCAAGGTACTCTCCATCAACTACTTTGCCCTGGAATGTTCATGGCCATGTGTTCAAGCCTGGGCAAGTAACAGAGGGCAACTATACAGCAAAGAAACATCAGACACTGGAGGAACAAACTGGTTAATTCTGATAAAGTGTTTCTCAAAGGTCTGGTTTTTAAACTTCTTATGGGAATCTTATAGAAAAAAAAATCACGCTTTTGTTATGCTTGGAACACTTCACTGTTCTAAATTAATTGGAAAATTTCAATGATAAATTCCATTTAAGAATTTAATTTATCATTAGTCATTTAAATGTTCCATTCTGTAAACAGAATTACAGTTATATGTATCAGAATCATGCAAATTACAAATGATTTTCTAAATTCCAACGACATTGCAATTAAGATGTATTTTATTTATTGCACTTCAATTTCAATAAACTGTAAATTTCATTTAACTTACAACTAAGAGAAGCTGTTTGGTTCTTTCAACATGTTTGAGAAATTTGTGTCCCATTCCTTTGTTTGCATGTGCACCTTCAATCAGTCCTGGAAGATCAGCTACTAAAATCTAGGAAAACAGAATTTTCAAACAAAATACTTGCAGTAAGCAAACCCAGAGACTTTAAACTATCAACAGTGATTTTCATGTTATATAAACAAAAGAATCCAGAAAAAATAATACACGTTGGCTGTTTCAATACCTTTACAATCTATCATTAGAAGCAGATTAAACAAAATGGTGCTATTACACAGACCTTGTGCTCCTCATGTTCCCTATTTTTTATAGCTGTGTGCAAAGCACAAAATAATACCTCAGCAGAGATCTTACAAAATTTAGCTTTTACCTGAGAATAAAACAGACTCTGAAACGTGAGCAGCTTAAGTTATCACATTTGTATGGAATTCAAACTGTCACTGGAAAAGAAAATAAAGTTTGTTCCTTGTGGCTACAGAGTATCATTACTCCAAATACAAATCCCCTTAACACTTCTCCCCTGGGCATGAGAGGATACAAGAATTCAACTTCTGTCTTCAGCTCAAATCAAACTTTGATTAATCGATCAACTTCCAGCCAGAGCCCAGCACAGACTGCCACAAAGGACAGGGACCTTGTAATTTTCTGTGCTGGGTGAGAGGGCTGTTGGACAGCTGAGGCAGACTGAGAAAAGAGCAGAATGATAACAAAACCCCCAAAATTGCTACTCAGGAAGTCACAGAAAGTGAAGACAGAGTGTGAAGTAGAGAAGAACAAAGGTAGGGTCTTCAAATCTATCTAATGCCCATTTAGACAGCAACTGGATTAAATTGAACAATGCTTGAAGCCAGCATACCGTAAAATTTCCAGAGTAAAAAAGGGGGCTCAGACACTCTGGTAGAAAATGTAAGTGCTTCTGCTAGTTTTCATGATCTGGTACTGAGACTGAAACCCAACTCTACTCAGATCCTCTACTTTTGTGTCTTTTTTTTTTTCCAAGCAAGAATGACAGACAGCACCAGGAAACTTGCACGTATTTTCTTTTTCATATTGTACTAAGATAAGATGAGCAAACTGTTAGATATCTCTTTAAAAATATCAATGTTCTGTAGGAAAAAATGAGTCACTGACGTTTGAATGATACAAGAAATTGTATAACCTCAATTATTGCTCTTAATTACCTTGCTTATGTTGTTTCAGTTTCAGCAGTTGCAATATGTAGAGTACTTACTCCCAGAAGTCCCCCGTGATCACAACCCCTAGTTCCCTCAACTGCAGAAAACAGGTATTTTGGCCATATAGTTCCTATATAGCACCCAACACTGAGGTATAAAAACCATGAACTGTAGAAATGGCCAACAATAAGGATCACTGGCTGTGACAAGAAAAAGACTTCAGAAAAGAAAGCCGGGACTGCAAGTAGACCTCTTGCTGGAGAAGGATACACCAGTATGAGCAAGAGATACTCATTCATGGCAGACAGTTTTTTGAAAGGGCTATGAAAAATCCTGTTTATTTGCAGTGTAGCTTTCTAGGATAAGCTACCCTAAACTAGCAGATAAAATGAATATAAAAAAATTCTCTTAGACATAGTGCATCTCTACAGGGAACCAGACAAACTAGACTTACTTTCTTTAATACACAGTTTTGCTGAAGTTGGTTAAATGAAGGTTTCAAGCATCAGCTACTGAATCTCCCTAGCATTATTGGTTCTGAAAGCAAAAACAGTAGTTTTTTGTCTTTTCATATCTAAGGGTTATGCTTTTCTTGTTTACTCATCTGAAACCCTTTTATGCACTTGCTTTTTATCTTGAAAGTGATGAGTCCAGTGCTGCATGTATCATACACTTCAAAATCAAAGTAAAAGCACATCAAAGAAGATGCAAGCTTGAGAAATGAAAACGTTTGCTGCAACTTTTAAGTGAAGCTGGGGTCCAAAATCTATTAGCCTCTCTAGTCTCATTTAGTACTGTTTTCCCACTCAGTGGATACTGTAGAAAGGATTACATGCACCACACAATTATCTGACAACTTCTACTGAAGAAGCTGGGTGGAACAGAATTCACAAAAATTAAGGCGATAGGGCCATTACCCCACCAGTCTTTCAGAACCACAGCCTACCACAAAAGGAACTGGACCCAGGTGCCTCACCTCTCAGATAGTGCACTATCCTGGTTGTTCAGGTAAGCACTATGAGGTCATACTAGTTCAGTTTTTAATTAAAAAACCCAGCCCACCAAACAAAACAAACAAAAAGAAAAGTTAGAACAGCCAACCTTGAAAGACTTAACAAGAAGTTATGGTAACAGGGTTATAATCTCAAAACTCCCTGCCATTCACTAATGTAGATCTTAGCTACTGGACAAATCTGCCCCTATTTGCATTCTGAAAATTACTCGCTCAGTCCAGAGCTCTCTGTTACAAGAGAGGCAACTTGCAGAAAATTTGCTACTTCTAAATAAAAATAACAGGCTGGTCTCTGAAACAGTGATTTTTTTCCACGTCCTAAATTGTAATACTATACTATGACACAGCAATCTCAATTCCATAAATGATTTCACAGTCTAAGATTATAAGCCAGGATTAGAACCACAGAAAGAAGATAAGGGAAAATGAGAAGCCATTCGTTAAAGAGCCTTGAAATAAGCTCTACAGCATAATACTGTATTTGGCTATGAAACTCTCTTATTATTACTTCATAAAACAGTACTTTTCCCACAACTCCTGTTAAGTCCATGTAAATGTATTTGACATGTACACATTATAGATACACCTATGAAAATACCTACAGGATTTAATTCTATTTCTGAAATTCTATGAAGCAACATAAATAGTCACTCTATATAACTTTAACAAACAATCAGAGTGAAATTTCATACCAACCTGCTTATAATCCGCATACATGATCTTTCCTAGTTCAGGCTGTATTGTTGTAACTGTGGCAAGAGGACAGGAAGAAAACAAAACTGGTTTTAACATTTAAGAAAATGTTAAAGTTACAAAACATTTAAATATTGTAGGACGTTCTCAGTGTATTTAAAGTAAACAAATGTGCAGTAGCAAAACAAAAAAAAAAAAAGAAAAAGGAATAAAGAAAAAGCAAAATAAGATAGATGAAAATTAGACCACAAAAAATCCAGTGCTTCACCAAGTCTTGTCTTTCTGAAGTTCTGCTCCAGTTATCCCAAAATGGGAACAGTGAAGGTAGGGAAGTCTCAGACACAAAAACTACTACCTAGACTATGGATTAGCTTCCAAACAGGGATAAAACAATGAAAGGTAAAGTGAGATAGGACTCTTCAAACTGAGAAAAGGCTGTAGAGAATTGGGAATGGTGTAAAAAGATCACTAGGAATTATCAGTACTAGCACTTTTACTTTTCAATTGAAGACAATCAGACAACTAAGTCTAACTTAGAAAAATTTAAAAAAAATTCTGTCCGTTTTTCAGTGGACAGATTAAAACCCCAAAATCTTCTCTGTTGCAAGTGGTAGCAAATTCTAACACATACAAGATATTTATGCAAACAAACTTGACAGTACATATTCAGTAGACTGAGGATATTATACACCACAGAGAGTCTCAGTTGCAGTAAAATGGGCTGAGACAAAAATAAATGTTAAATAGACCCTGGATTAACAGGTTGAAGCATTATGGGGGTGTATACACGAAAAATTGAGGTGAGTAAAGGAACTGGAAACTGAGGCAGCAAGTATCTCCTTAAAGTATTTCTTATAATTAAAAAGCCAGGCAATACTGCTATACCCTATTCTTTATTATAAACCTTTATTACAAGCAAGTCATTGAAAAGACTTCTTGCTCTCAGGAAATACTACTGCTCTAAAAGTAAGACTATGAACTTACATGCATAATTTGCAGTCTCAGGTTTGGCATGAGAAATCTTGCTTAACAAGGATGACTTTCCCGCATTTGGAAACCTAGAAGGAAAGTCAAGATTGATACACTGAATAAACACCTATATGATTCCTGTATACTTATTTCCAAAGGTATTCTTCGATGCTAGCAACTCATTTTTGCACTCATCTATTCAGACTGATTTTTTTTTTACAAAACAAACAAGATCATTATGATTTAATTTTTGACATCAAATCTGAATAATTTTTCTAAATCCAACAATGCTTCCTGAGGATGCAGGCAGGAGAGTTATGTAAATACATGTGTACTATATTTAAGGGAAATCTTTGAAAGTCACTCAGACAGAAACACAGAATTACCATCCAGGTATACTTGGATGCACTCTTCACATGCTATAGCAAATTTTGTAAATTATGCTTGCATTCTAAAAAGGTGTCATGCAAATATATCTTACCAGTTGGATTTACAGTCTCAGTAAACACATCACAGTTTATGAAAGTCTACATTTTAACTACCAACGATACCTATGCTAGAGTTTAGCTAACATAGCAAAGCAAATGCAAACTCAGAGAGAGTGAGACTGTGTATAGACACATGTGCACAGTGTATGTGTGGTTTTAAGGCAGCGAAGCTGTAGGAGGAATCCTGAAATTAGTACTAACCTGTTTTGTTACCAAGTAAACCTAAAAAAAACACCTAGGAGCTGGTCTGTGCACACCTGACTGTTGTAACATTTTCCCTTTCCAAGGGATAGCTATACCTGCATCCTACAACAAAAGTGTTCCTCAAAGGATACACCAGCTTTTACAAAAGCTTTTTTATAGAATACTTCTACCCAATGAAATGGAAACCTAAGACTGAAATTGTAACACCCACTTGTTTTGAAGATTAACCTGAGCTGGAAAAGGCACAATAGCACTGATCCATATAAAACTTGAAGTTAATCCTGACATCCAAGGATAGACTAGGATAGTCTTATTCTTAGCAGATACTCTATCCAGAAAGTCCACACAAGACTTGTGTTCTAGTCAAATCCACAAATACTCCTCACAGCATGATCAAAGAAAACTGTCTACAGGCAACTCAACACAAGATACAAGGCAGGTGTCCCTCAGAAAACCAAATACTCTCCACTAGAATACATGGAGAACTGTGGCTTGTTAACAAGGCTGGTACTACATTGCAGCCTTTATAAAAGGGGTGTACATAAATCTTCCTTAAAAAAAAACAAAAATACAAAACACCAAAAAACAAGCTAATGACTCTTGTTATAATAGGGAAACTATTGAGTGCAGTTTTCATACACTCTGATGTTGAAAGGTGCCTTAAAGACATTCCAGAAGGTTATTCTGGTCATATCCTCGAGAGCACTTTGTTTCCACTGAAGTAGAACATGTTCTTTGAAGTTTAAATTGCAACCCAGACTAACATATCACACCCTGTACCCAAACCTGACAGGCCTTTCTCAAGTCTACATGTTTGGGTTTTTTTTTTAACTGATCTAATAGCAAACCACTCACAAAAAAGGTAAAAACAACAAACACAAAGAGATCAAAGTAAAACCACAAACTATCAGAGACTGATTCATACTCTCAATAAGAAAATTATATGCTTCTCTAATTGACTGATAATGATTTTTGTATCCATTTTGAAGGCAAACTGTCAACTAAAATACAAGATTAAAGAAACATGGGCATCATAGAACTCCTGTACTTTCACACTGATCAAAACAAAAAAAATTCTGTCATGTAATTACTGAAGACCAACTGAAAATTATGTAACTTTAGATAAATTTTATATTAACCAAATTATTTCTAATAACTTAAAAAGAAAAACGTAGTTAGAAAACCATGGTATTTCCATTTCAGGTTTCTACTTTTTTATTGGTATAAACCAACTAGACTATTTCCACCTCATCATTTCATGTTTCCTATGTTTTTTTATTAATAAGGACCATAATAATAAAGGCTGATTTATGTTACCAGATGCTGAATAGAACAATAGTTGTACAACACTAGAAGTGTAGGTTGTTGAAAGCTTTCTCTAAATAAAAATATATTTATCTGCGTTGTTATAAAGCAGCAACATTGATATGCAAGTCCTACCATTCTTGTTTTTAATTTCTTCCTTCCAACATTATAAGCTGTTTTTTTGGGAGCGTAGGAAACATAGCCTTTGGAATTCTCTTCAGAATTGCTACTGAAAGAATCTACTTGTGCCAGTGCCATGAAGTTAAACATGCAATATGCAGTGCTCTAGGCTCTGTTTTGTACCTCCTACCTACTTAATAAATATTGTGCTAATAATATTGTGGCCATCACTGCAACTGCTAAATAAATTACATTACTAATTATGTATTATCCAGATTTATGAAGCCTTTCACTCACCAAAACATAACTAATACTTTCAAAATGTTCAAATTAATTTTAATAGCTGTTAGCTCAATCTAATTTTTTCAAAATGCAAATAACTTACATGACAATGCAAATGCACAATTAACACTCATCATCCAAACTCTCAAATTCCTTTGAAATCAAATTTGAAATATAGTATTTTGTTCTCTAATATTAGTTTTCAGTTTCTCTATTATTAGTACTACAGTACTTACCCAACTAAACCAACATCTGCTATAAGTTTCAAATCAAGGTGAACAGTTCTCCTCTGACCTTTGCAAGGCAGAAAGTTTGTAGCCAAAGAGCCTCCAAGACCTCCACGAGCTGCCAAGAATCTCTCTCCTGCTGCATTAAGCTCTCCTGAAAATAAATTTGTTAATGAAAAAACACAATCCCCTGCAGTAGTTCAGTGGTGATTTTCTATTTAAATGTCTCCAGTTATGAGACAGTTTTCTGTATGCTTCCTTGCAAGAACTGTGCCCTCAAGGTAATGGTGACTTTCCTTGTTTGGCAACAAATGAAAGCCATCACATCCCAGTATTCTTCTCTGTCATACAGTCAGTCACCTCAAGAAAACTGCAGACAGGCAAAGTATGGCCAAGTTGGAGGCTCTGAACCCTCCAATATTTGAATTCAAGAATGCACAGAAAAATATGCATCGATAGAGATGTGGCTCCCTTCAGATGGTTCATACTTCTCCACTACAATGCAGACTGTGATATCTCCCTTAGGGTCAGAGCAATTAAAACAACAAAAAAAGCACAACATTTGGATATCTTTAGCCCCCTGATATACCTGCATCATAAACAAATCTTGCAATGCATTCAATTTAGTTAAACATCCAAACTAGGACAATTTGGGAATTTAGTTTTTATTCTGAACAGTCTGAAAAGAAAAACTGAGAAACTGCAAAGGAACCATTGAGAGCCATTCCAGGAGTATTGAAAGAGATCTTCCTGGTGAGTAAAAAACAGATTTTAAGTAATCTTTTAAGTAACCTAAAATGTTGACATTCAGCAAAGATCTTTGTCTTTTATACATTTTCCTAATTCAGTAAAGATACAGGGACACTTACTTGGGTTTATGGAGACATAATTTATATGAGGTTATGAATGGTTCTATGGAGGATCAGTATGGCTTCCAGTCCTTTCCAACAGCAAAGGACTTGTATGTAGTGATACAAATCAATTACTGCTAATTTCTGGAAGGGGTCGTTGCTTTTCCAACAAGTTTTACAGTGTATTTTTCAACTCTTTGGCCAAACAAAGAAAAACACAGACATATTCTGGAAAATGCGTAACCTTAAAACATCGTAGTCTTAGAAACCCACTAGATGCTATCAATAAATGTGACAAACATTGGATACCTTAAAACCAAGCAAAAAACCTGTTCTTACCAATCTGCTTGCCATCATCATCAAGAACTGAAATTCCCAAAGGCACATGAACTTCACGATCTTTTCCTTTTTCACCCTTTAGAGCTTTAACACTGGGAGAAATCAAACCAGGCTTAGTAACTTCAGCTGACATTTTGCTTTCTGGAAAACTTGTAAGTAAAAACCTTAATTAAATAGATTCCTACCTGCTGTTGGCTCCTGTTCCAGCTACAAATCGCTTGTGAGGATATTTCTCTCTAATGCTCTTTAAGGTAGTCCTTTCTCGGGCAACGAACCAGACATCACCACCTCTTCCTCCTTCCCCTCCCAGGTTAGGATAACCCATTCCACCAGTTCCTCCTCTCACATAGACTCGCAAATTGTCTATGAAGTTGCTGTACTAATAAAACAACAGTTTCAACACAAGTTAATTAGGTTCTGATTATATTTCGCTTCATAGAAACGTGTGTAAAAGCGCTCGGACTCATCTTTCACGACAACAAATGAAACTTCAGAAAGCAGCGCGTGTAGTTTTCCATCAATGTTAGGCATGATTTCCCCGGCAGCGACACCTCACGGCGCGCAGGGCCCGGGCCGGGTGCCGGAGCCCCGCGTGTGGCGGCACCGCGGGACATCGCCCCCGGGCCCTGACGGGCACCGCGGGCAGCGCGGACGGGACGGGACCGNNNNGGAGGGGCCGCGGCGGGCACGGCCGGCCCCGCGCCTCGGGCCGAAGGGCGGCAGCGGCGCCGGGATCCCAGAGCCGGAAGGGGTTAACAAATCGTCCAGAGAGTTACAGAGGATGAGGAGGGGGCTGTGAGACAGGTCCTGCCTCACCACTGAAGCAGAGCTCGTAACCTCAAAGGAAGGACCCTGGGCAAAGGACCACCTGAGCTTTTATCGCACGCTCTTGTTGAGTCTTCGTCTCCTGCTATGTCACTGGCTGTCTCTTGTCACCTGCTGTGTCTCTTGTCCCTCAGGTCACCGTGCCCTTTGTAAGCAGGGAACTGGTGCCAGTGCACGGCCTTTGGAATCCGGCAGTGCGAGGTGGCGACCACCAAATCAAAAGAACAGAAGACTGAGCATGTGGACTCATTACTGTAGGAAAGGACATAATAATTTAAGCAACAGAAGATAGGATACTGAGGAGCAACTGGATAACTTGTAGCCAAGGAACTGCGACTTCTTTGCTTGCTAAAATGTGTATATACTGTAAAGTTTTGGGAATTGCTCTGCTTGATTTGTGGAAAATTCCACCTTGCGCCCTGCACAGAATAAACCATGTCTCCTTTAAAAAGGAGAGGTTTAGAAACCTGGCTCTTTCCGTGCTTACAGAGTCACCAAATTGGCAGCAACAGGAGTGCCTGAGGGGAGAGCCCCGGCTGGAGGAGCAGCCAGGTTTTGGTTAACAGCAGCGCGCTCCAGTTCTCCTTGGAGCCTGTGCTGGAATCAGCATCTGCTCTTGGCTGTCCCCATGCAGTTGGACATTTAAAAGCTGTCGGTCATATTGCTGGTATTCTCCCCCTCAAGAAATCCAGACCTGACCTTTAAATTATGCTAATTTTCAGGATAAGTATGACAGTTAAAAATACATGGCTTTAATAAGGCTTAAAGTGCTTTGCATTTTTAAATGGTCATGAATAAGAAATTATTTTGTAAATTGTGACATCAGTAAGGTCTGAAGAATAAAATTGGTGAAAAATCATAGAGTTATAGAGTGGTTTGTATTGGAAGGGACCTTAAAGATCATCCAGTTCCAATCCTCCTGTCACAACCAGGGACACCTTCCACTAGACCAGGTTGCTCCAAAGCTCTTGTCAACCTGGCCTTGGGGCTTCACAGCTTCTCTGGGCAACCTGTGCCTTAGCACCATCACAGTAAAGAACGTTTTCTGTGTATCTAACCTAAATATTCCCTCTTTTGGTTTGAACCTATTGCCCCTTGTACTATCACTACGGTTCTGGATAAGTGCCTCTCCAGCTTCCCTGTATGGCCACTCTGCATACCTGAAGGTTACTGTGAAGTCTCCACACAGTCTTCTCCAGGCCAAACAGCCCAAATTTTCCTTGCCTGTCTTCAGAGGGGAGTTGCTCCAGTCCCCTTAGCAACTTCATGGCCTCCCCTGGCCTTGCTTCAGCAGTTCAATGTCCTTGTGTTGGGGGCACCAGAACTGCACACAATGTTCCAGGTCTTGTGTTCTCTCAGAAGATCAGAGCAGAAAAACCACCCCAAAGTTGTTTCATAAGCCTCTATTTTGTAGATAAATATTTCTCAGACAATATGAGCATGTTTTTAATTTTTTTGGTTTTTTTTAAAGCACTAATCCTCATCAAAACGTAAATATTTTTCTGTTCCTTCTTACAGCTTTTCCACAAGGTTTTACAATTCTTGATTGCACCTGTTAGCTGGATGAGGAGAATCATTACCATTTACAGTAATTTAATACTAAAAATAACTTTAACAATGCATGTTATCTGCTACATAATGAAATAACTTTTTAAAAATTTAGAAAACAGTGGTATGCCTTATACATTCTAAATGGTCCAGTAGAACATTTAAGTTCATATGAATGGCAGAACAGAAATTATTACCGAAGCAAAAAATTCAGAACTCCCATGTTGTGCTTTCAGATCATGGGGACCACATGGGCAGTCCTGAAGCAGGTAATATGTAAAATCTAGAGAGGAGTGTTCTGAACTGATCAGTTAAGAATCAGTCATGACTGGAAAGTAGCAAATGTGGTCCTGGCCTTTTCCTTGAGGCATTTCACAGAGGGCTTGCAGGTTGAAACTCCTCTTCTATACTTGGATGTCTCCAGAGGTCAAACCACATCATGAACAGCTCCCTGAAATCTCTGTCTCTCTTAATCTTTGAAGTTAGGTCAGCTGAACTTGGACTGTAATTGCTTATATTCGAAAAGAAGAAAAGTGACCTAGCCAACCACAGACCCTGAAACCTGGTCTCAGTCTCACTGAAAAGCTTTGAAAAAACTCAAATTTGCTGTTTTAATTCCCAAAAATGTTTGATATGGTACCATCTGGGAAGGAATGAGCATATTTGAGTTAGGATAGAAACTGGAAAATAAGATAGCCACAAATAGGGTTGAAAAGAAAGATATCAGGCTTAAGGGATTTGTTTTAGGATGGTCTTATTTGATCTTTTTTAGACCTGATAAAATCAGTAAGAGCATGCTCATGAAATACAGAAAGGAGATATACTTAAGAATCACCATAAGTACAGAAATGTGCTACTTTTGGCTGGAAGAGTCAGTCTTTTTTTCACAGTGACTAGAATGGGGCTGTGGTTTGGATTTGTGCTAAGGAGAGCGTTGATAATGCAGGGAATTTTTTAGTTATTGCTGAGCAGAGGCTTTGCTTGGAGCCAAGACCTTTTCTGCTCCTCACCCACCACCTCAGTGAGTGAACTGTGAGTTCATGGGAAACTGAGAAGGGACACAGCCAGGACAGCTGGCCCCAAGTGATCAAAGCATATCCCTTACTATGTGGCATTTTGATCAGTAAAAAAACCCAGGGAAAGTAGAAGGAAGGGAGAACAGTGCAAAGTCATGGTGTTTGTCTTCCCAAGTCACTGTTAGGTGTGATGGGGCCCTGCTTTTCTGGAGGTGGCTGAACACCTGCCTGACCATGGGAATTTGTCAATGAATTCCTTGTTTTGCTTTGTTTGCTGCATTGCTTTTGCTTCTGTTAGTGTCTGTATCTCAACCCTCCAGTTTTCTCTCTTTTACACTTCCAATTCTTTCCCCTGTCCTCCTCATGAGGGAATGAGGGAGCAGCTGCATGGTGCTTAGTTGCTGTCCCTCCAGCACAAGGGAGCATCTCAGGAGATGGATTTCATTTAATGTAGGGAGGTATTCATGCCATTGTGTAAGGCCCTGGTAAAAACTCATTTGGGGTTCTGTGAAAACCTAATCGATTGTTCTATAGCCGAGCTAGGGTTGAATTAAGAGAGGGCTAGAGGCAAGTCAGGTTCATCACCAGAGACCGTGAGAGCCTTTCAAAAGAACAGGTCTTAGGATGGCTCAGCTTGTTTACTGCGATGAAACAAAACCAGAGAGGAGACACAAGTGCTGTCTATAAACATATCAGGAAAGTAAACATGAAGGATGAAAACCATTTAAATGAGGGGGAAAGACACAAGAACAAACAGATATGTACTATTCAGTAATAAATATATCAGGAAACCAGAATAATGTTTCTAGTCATTACTGCAATTGACTAATGAAACTGCTTTTCTATGAAATTAGTGGGAACAAAAATATTTCTATTTTTAATATGGCATTTGATAAATGTATGAGGTGATTGTATAACAGGGCTTTTTTTGTAGTGGCAGGGAACTAGGCCCTGTCATTCAGGAGAATCTGCCTGTTCTGTGTTACCATGCCAATTCATAGTACAAACAGCAGAACATTTTGTTCAGTTTTGTCATTAATAATATGGGAAGGACCTGTCAGTTTTCTCTGAACAATAGGCAAGGTTCAGAAGTCCTTACAAATGCAACAGTTAGATTGTGTTACTGTGACTTCAGTAATGCATATGATGTCAGCATTCTATAGAAAATAATAGAAAGGGAATAAGCAAAAGAACTTTTAAGCAAGATCAAAGAAGTGCAGCTAAGTTGTAGATAGTTCTTTAAGGATCAAGTCACAGGCCCAGAGCCCTCCTTGGATACCAGTACAAGTATGTATCAAATTACACCCTGGTTTTGTGCCTGGTTTTCTGCTTTTGTGGTACATAGTGCCTGAATTTAGTCCTTACAACTGCCAAGAACAGCCTGGTCTGAAGCTGGTGCACTTAGCAGAGCCTTAAATTCAGTGTGCTGCACCTGAATTTAACGTGCAGCAGGAGGGTAACTTGTGAATGTGTAGATTGGCCCAGAGATGCCAGCAGAGCTGCTAACCAGTATTAATTCATCCCATGTAATCAATCCACAACTTGACCTCAGAAAACAGAAATAAAGAAAAGCTGGTCTCCTATATGTTAAGGGTTGAAGGTGTTAAGTGTATCAGTATAACACTAGATTTGTTTCAACAGAGAACAAGTTTATGGAAACAAGCTCATGCCAGCAGGGAATTAAGCAACATTTCATTTGAAATGTGGCATAGTGCATTTTCTGGAACTTTTTATAACATTAAGTGGCTCATCACACATACATGATGCTAAGAATTACTGAAACAGAATCATTTAAAACTCTGAAGTTTGAAGATATTTAGATGTTTCATTGTCCAAATACCTGACTTCAAAAATGTATCTGGTCTCTTGACTCTGTTTGCCAGCGTAGGACTGATTCAATCACCTTTCTCTCCTGTTTATATTGGGTGTGTCATACTTGATCTTCAGTAAACAGGGCTGTGAGCACTTCACTGTCAAGCCTGAGGTCAGAACATCACTCTGTCAGTTTTTTTACTTCAGAAGCTGCTAATCAGTGATGCAGAGGGTGACTCAATTCTTTATCCTCAGTGAATCAATCCTGTTTATGTACAAGAGTACCTATGTCACAGATACATATATATAATTCAGTCACAAAAGGCTGGTAGCATTTTGAATTAATTTGGAAACCTGATTTATACATAATGAATGCATATTCTGAGTTTAAATAAAGTGATAATATTTGTATATGATTGCTTGAAAATCACAAGTCTATAGCTACCTCAAATCACAGTTTTAACCCTCTCTTTTTCTTCTCTCATGGTATAAATTACTAAGTAGTGTACTGTCATTAACTTTAACAAGAAGAAGTCATAAAAATTCTTCCCCAAACAACTTTAAAACTTCCTCTAGCAGTTTTTTGGAATTTGTGCTATATGTGGTGTTTTTCTCAGTCTAGAAAAGAACAAACTTATATGGAAATATGTAGAAATTAAGCTGAAATCTTTTAGCAGTACAGGTTTATTTAAAGTAGAGTAAAAATAATCAAAAATGAAAGTCAGTTTTTCTTTCCTTGTGTTTCTGAACATGCACACAGCTGGTAAGTTGGCATAATGGTCTTTCTAATTGAGAAATTAACCAACATACCCAAGATCCAAGTATTGCACAGTATTTATGCATTAATTTTACAGTTATATGGAAAAAGATAAAGAGCCAATATCAAGGATTGCATACTTTACTTGTACACTCTTTGGTACAATAAAGTCCCACTAGATCTAAGTACTTCAGCTGCCATAATAGAAGGAATAAGTGGAAGTACAATAGTTTAAAACACGTGCTATGGAAAGGTATCAATGTTGGAAGAACTTTGAGGGAAACATTTTATTTTGCCAAGATTCAGCTATCAATTAAAAAATTAAAAATCACAGAAATAGACATTTTTACTGTGAGCCATATGAGCCACCTAATAAAAATCAGTGTCAAGCAGCTGTGCTGGAGTCCTTGGGTTTATGTGTGGCATATGCTGCAGCTTTGGAATTCTTTCAGAAGGCTTGCAGAATTAAGAACACAACACAATTTTTCTGTAAATCCCATTTATATTTAGTTATTAGCTCCAAAAAATCTTTCCAAAGTACATGGATAGGTTTTCTGCTTCAAGGACTTTCCCCGTCATCCCAAGCTCTTAAGGCGCTTTCAGGTATGTTACATTGTACAAAGGTGATCACAGATTAATTTTTCTTGACTTTCCTTGACTTTTCTTGTTCTGAAATAGAAATTTTAACAAGTAACTTAATAAACATGATCAGTGACTGTCTTCATGGTGCTTCCATCCTACAAATTTCGTGTAACATTTCACAGGCTTATTAGTTGTCAATAATTTTGATCTCTGCCAACTTGAATTCATGGGTTTATCCTTGTTCTAGGTGGCTTTCTCCCATAGGTGATGGACCCCTGAGTGCATGACTGACAAAGTGGATAACATCAGAAAGGAAAATAAAACATAGAGGTCAGCCTTCAGAACTTTTTTCCCTTAAAGATGTGATTTTTAAGGTATTATCAATGAATTCTCATGTAGATTCCTAAAAGTATATTATTGATGAGGCAGCTTTTTAAAAAGAGGTATTTTCATTTGAAAGGATTTTCCCAACAAAAGTCTATTCCTTAGCATTTTGATTTCTATAGGTGTATTTTGTGAGTACCTTGTTTTAAGACTAAAAATGGTGGCTTTAACTAGAAAAAGAAAAAGCAAGAGGAGAGTGATAAAAATAAATCTGTAGGATGAAGAGATATGATCAAAGGCTGCCTTCAGTGGCTGTTGGAGTAGAAGGAAATCACACAGTGTTTGCACCGGTATCCTGTGCTACTACACCTCGCTGTTTTAAGGAGGAATGAAATGAGAAGAAATTGATGCTACAGCCAAGCAGCTGTGGAACAATCCACCTCTTTACAGACCTTTAAATGCCTTTGAAATTTTGGCAGTTTCACTGTGAGATTGACAACACTATTAGTGCACAAAGCAAACAAAAAGAGAAAATTTTCTTAATTTGAAAACTTACTGAATGCTGTTTTTATTAGTGATGAAAAAAGAGCTTGCTTAAAGGTAGGTTCCTTGTGAAGTCTTTCTAATGCTTTAATTTATTTTTTTTGAACACTGCATTAGAATTCCAAGGAATAATTACATCTACTGGAGCTTTAGCTCCTTTCAGATACAGTGAGTTCAGAGATAAGCTAACTGTACCCCAGCCTCCCAGTTATTTCCTTTTATTTAGTAGTGGAGGTTTAGCAGAGGAATAATATGGCTTACTTTTTGAAGCAAGATTTTGAAAGTGTTGACATAGCTTAGCTGCTGAGGCTTCCAGAAGATGCATAATTGTTGTCAACACTGTCATTTCAGAGCAGACTTCTATTTGTGCTTAAGTATTGTATATATTGGTTTTTAGACAGAAATTTCTATATTTCTCCTTGAAAAAAACTGACTGTTCCTGTCATGTTAAAATCCACCAAAGCGTATTGTGAAACTCTAACAGACCAAATTTTACCACATATTTGTTCCTTTTCATTATTTTGAACATTGTCCCTGTGTGTTCTGGTGGGCAAACAGGAGCATGCATGGGAGCCTAGGTTAATGAATGTGAGTTTATTAAACGAGAGTGTCCGTGTTCCTGATTAGGATTTGCTGTCCCTGGTGTTTTCCTGGCTGTGCCAGCCCCTGCCCCTCCCGTGCCCACCCCGCGGGCAGTGTCTGCAGGTGGCTCTGGCACGGAGGTGGGGCTGCCAGGCTGCCTCTGCCGACCCGAGCTCAGCTGCTGCTGCTCTGCCAGAGCCAGAGCCACCGTGCACTGTCACCTCGGCAGCCTCGAGCATCCAGCAGCTGCCAGACACTCGCAGCCCTCTCATTAATGTCTGTCTTTTTCTCCAAGTGGCTGACTTCTGTTTTTCGAGGCTACTGTTTTCCATCTCCTCGCTTAAATACTGTAAGTACAACTTCTGCTGTGGCTCTTTAGTTATTGCCTTTGTGAAATTCTTCTCTTTTGTACTGCAGAGTGGGAGTTGCTAGTTCAAAGTCTCTGAGGTTTATTGTGGTCTCTGCTCCTGTTTGTGCTGTTCAAATGGACCTTTAGCATTTCAGTTTTCAATTGGATTAAAACACGAAATCAGAACAACTCAAAATGTTGGTGGTTTCCTGGCTGCTGTTTCCCTACTTTGTAGGAAATTGCCAATGTGTCCTTTCTTTGAATGCCGGTGCCTAGTGAAGTGGAAGTGAGAAGAGAAGCATTTCCATCCCTACTTTTTTCTGGGGCCAGTTTTCTAAGAACCCAAAGAAGAGAAACTAATGCATGTTGATAAGCTCTCGGGATGCTGAGGCAGGTAATCCTGCTGCCTGCTGAAATGTAGCTGGCCCAGGGTTTTAGGAAGGAGCTATGTTGGAGGGTATCTGTCTGGCTCAGTTCCTTGGGTTCTGAAGCTGAAGTAAAGGAGTACATGACTAGGGACTTAGGTGGCTGGAGCAGTTTGATTACACATTCAAACTAAAAATTATCCCAGGACCCTGAGGTCACAGTAAAAAGACCTATTTTGAGCTGTCCTGGTTCCTGACCCAGCCGGTGTGACTGTGAACTCCATGGTGTCACCCCAACTCTGTATTCTTACAAGAATTCCACATAAATGTTG
Source organism: Cisticola juncidis (assembly GCA_013400215.1). Lineage (NCBI taxonomy): Eukaryota > Metazoa > Chordata > Aves > Passeriformes > Cisticolidae > Cisticola > Cisticola juncidis. Next base: position 1,149,287 of record VXBR01007014.1, read on the forward strand.
TATCATCTATGGATTATTCTTTAATTGCATCACTAGGAGTTGCAGAAAGAATGTCAGTGTGTTGGCACTTAGAAGATGTCACAGACTAACTTTTAATATTGTCAGTGCCCAGAGATATTTTGAGTGGAAGAGCACACTTGCAATTCTCGCCGAATTCACAGTAAAATTTACACAGCTGTCCAAAATGTTACCTTTTTTTCTGTACAAAGCCTCACATCATTTTCATAATTGCATTTTACATTCTGAATTAGAAGCTGTGGGAATAAGCATGGCACCAACTATTTGAAATGGAATTGATTTAGGATACTGAAACAAGGGGCACTGTCTGAAAGTTTTGACTGTCTTCTTTTTCTTCAGACTTCTTCCTATGCTTTTTTTTTTTGATTGGTTTCCTCTTTATGTTTATTCTCCTGTTCCACTGCACTTTATCTTGATAGAAAGGGCTGATAAAAAAAATTATCAGGTGTTTTAGTGCTGGTCTGTCTAAACTTGATTCAAGAATATGGAATACACATCACAGGAAGACTGCATTTTTCCCAGAGGGAATCTCTGTATAGTAAAGAATACATATTCTGTAGCATCTGAAGTTCTCATTGTGCCTCCTGTGTAATTGCTCTTTCCATCTCCAATTCTCCTGATAGTTTCTCTGTTTTGCATATATACTGGCAAGAATAATGCCAAATAATGCCAAAATCTTACTTAATTTTGTAATATAAGCCAGAAGGAATTTTCCCTCTTCCAGTCTTGCAACAACTGCTGAATGAGTTCATAACATGCCTACACTCACCCAATACAGTGTTCAGTCTGGTTTACCATTCCTTCATTACCATCTTTCTGTCAGACTTTCCATGAAAGACTGTCTGTTTATAATTGTTATTTGTTTACAGTAACTTAAATAGCATATCACTGGGACTCTTTAAGCATCTGCTATGAACCTGATTTTACTGACAATCCAAGCACAGAGGTTAAGGGAAGAAGTGTTGGTCTCAAGGAGCAGTTCTGACATTGGCTATGGTCACTTCAAACTTGTTGCTTTGGATTGTCATGTTCTAAATGGCACTAACAATTTCCAGGTGCAAACCTAGCTTCCAGCATTAGGGTTCATTGACTGGTATTTATTCCATGGTTTGGAAAAAAGTATTTTTCTGAATATATGTATAAATAATCTCTTGGGATACCCATGAGAATTATGTGACAGTGAACTATATAATGTCAGAATCACTGTGATTTTATACACTTCTTTTCAGGTATCTTCTTGAAGGATGGAATTTGTATGGAAACGATGGTGGTATCTCCAGCTGGGCTGTATATTGACAATGAATCTGGTTTATGCCAGTCTAGAGTATCAAAAAGAAACTCCTCCAAGCCTGCGTGAGATTGACCATCAGTGCTGGGAGGTATCATCCCATGGGCTGGTGGAAATGAAGAAACTCAAGGTAGCAGATACAGTCATTGCTCTCTGGGACTTCATGATGTTCCTAAAGGAATCCCCTAAGCCCAAGCACAATGAACTCTTCAATGATTTAGCCCAGAACTTCTGGGATATGTATGTGGACTGTGTGCTCTCAAGGTCCCATGGAATGGGCAGAAGACAATTGACATCTCCCAAATATTCTTCCACATACTCACACAGAACTTTAGAAGGTAACTATAGGATATGGTACTAACATTAAACTGAACCAATGCTCCATCCTTGTCCTTCATTGTCTAGACAACTCAATATGCTAATTTCCAGTTTTCTGTCTTTACTTGTCAAAAGTGTTTGCATCTTTCAATGGTAGCTACTTTCACAATACACCAGACACTAATAGTTAGGGCACTACATTTCTGTATCTAACAAAGTGTAAAAAATGCTGGGTATACATGTGGAAGTGTGTGGAAAAGGATGCTGCATTCTATGTTTATCACTGTGTGCATATAAATGGCAGTACATTAATAAAGTAATTACAACGCTGAAAGTTTCCTGGTATGCGGAGTTCAGTCTCAGCTTTGGGGAATGAACATTCTGCAGAAGGGAAGCTCAAATTTGAGCCCTATTCTTCCTACTAAAACTACTGACATACAATGTAATGTCCTGGTCACTGTGAATCACTGAACAGTGACAGGTTCTGGCCATCATGATCGGGTTTGAGTCTGAACTGAGATCATGTAGGTGACTTTACATCTTACTAATCAGCCCTAGATCTGTTGCCCCTGCTCCTTCACAGCAACAAGCTTTTTTCTGATGTACCCTGCCAGATGATTCAGTTTCTCAGAATGAACATGAAGATTATTTCTAGCATTTCTAACATATTGCTTGGACAATAACTACCTGTCTTTCATAATCTTGCAGGATCTGCTTTCACCAATCCATTTTAGGCCAAAGGGGAGAAAATGAAGGTACTTAAACAAGGCAACATCAAAACAAAGGAGCACAAAATCACAATATATATTGTAGATATTTGGACAAATTCTTTTCTTCAATATTTTTTTCTTTCTGTATAAAGTACTTAATCACTCCTAAACTGATAAGCACAGGACCCCCCCACTTTTGCTTTCCTGTCTTGCAGTCTACCAAGCTTACCTTTTCCTCACTGCATGCATGAATGTGTTCTCAGTCAACACCTTTGTTTTCCCATGTAAATTTTAAAGTCTGGATGTGTCATATTTTTGTTGTCTTTTCAATAATTCTCTTTTAAAAAATTAATTTTGATGGAAACTCAATATATTTTTATACATTACGCAACAGCAAAACTGTAAACAAATGTATTTTATACATTGTCTTGCACATACTATTAACTTTAAGAACTGAAAAAAAAAAGAGGTGAGACATTAAGCTAAAGGGAAGGATTATACTCATTGTAAAGTCCTGTGCAATCTAGACTTTGTATTATATCGTTGCTTAGTCTAAGCTCTGGATTAATTAAAGTATTTTTCTAAGCAGCAATGTCTAAACAGCAGTACTTTTCCTGTCTGTTAACATGTTATTTGATAAGCCACTACTATGTGACATGAAGAACAGTGCATTACACAGGACTGCAAATAAGGTGATGCAGTCCATCCCTGTCACAGCAGTTGGGATGGGATCCATGCATCAAGTGGTTCAAAAGAGGGACAGGCTGACTCGACTGCTGCTCTCAGTATAAACCTTTAATAAAATAACCATGAATAAAATAACTCAAGGAGATTGACTGCTTACTTAATCCAATTCTTCTGGGCATAAAAAACCTGAGAAATGCTGACTGTTCTCTGCTTTACTCCTTGGGCAATGCAGCTTGTTCAGTCCCTGTTGTGTTTTAGCCTTTTATGAGATTACAGGTGATTTTAATTATGTTAGGAAATAGTACTCATGCTGTAACAGCATATAAACCTTCATAAGTAACAAGAAAACCATCCCACATAATGTCCACCTCATATATACTTTATATAATATCCAACTAGTCTCATAAATTTGTAAATCTTCATTTAGGTAAACACATTATTGAATTGCATCTTCTAAAATATGTCTCCTACAGTTTTCTGGACAGAGTACAAAAGTAGTGAGAGATTTTTTTGACCTATGAACATCATTATAAGTTCCTGGTAGAGATAATGTTTTTGAGCAAATGGAGTTATTACACACCCAAACACAGCAACTTCAGGAATTGATTCATTATGATGAGCAGCAGTTTCAGAGCCATCATCTAACCTGCCCCAGCAATATCCAGTTAATAAAGCTGTGTACTGCATTGCATTTGCAACACGTTTTAAATCATAAAACATGTGTTGCAAATATGTGTTGCAAACATGTTTTAAAAACATGTTTTTAAAACTGGCATAAATCATATAAAAAAGGCCCTTGTTCACCTACATTGATCACCTACAGACATAAGTGTCAAAGTATAAAAACATTTTAAAGAATTGTTTCCACTATTAGTTGTCTTTTAGTTGAATGCCAGAGCAAGCTGCCTATGCAGTTTTAAAAGCTTCATCCTTCTTCAGGCAGAAAATCTGTTTTAATTAGTTTACCATAAGACTCAAAAGTGCTTAGCATCGACCATAATTGTTTCCAGAATATTTAAACAATCAATTGCCATGGGCACCCTGTGGTGTCTGCCAAAGGGGCAGGTGATTGTGAACTCCAGGTACACAGCAACAGCAGAACAAATTCCAGAGGGACATGCTATGTGTACATCTGACTGCTCCTGGGATGTCAGCATGAGGGATTAACAGTGAATGGGATGATCTTTTCTTCCACCAGCCCCCTCTCTTTCCCTCCCAGGGTTACAGCAGGACAGCAAGCCTTGTTTCTTGGTGTTGTATGTTCCCCCTGCAACAGCCAAACCACGGGCCATGGCTATGTGGCAAAATCAGATGCTGTTTGTGCTGCTGTGAGCCTTGTTTTAGGGTTGATTCATGAAGAACAAATGTAAATATTTGGGTAAATTCTGTCCCCTTCGTTCCCCAGTCATTATTAATTAACATTAATGCTCAATTAACAAGAGCATTTGCATTTGCAGCAGCTCATTTGCAGTCAGGGTGTCTGCAGCATAAACAATACAGTTATGGGAGAATGTTGTGGGGCTCACTGTGCCTGACTTAAAGTGTTTGTATAAGCAAAACTGATTTTCAGTTAAAGGTTCTTTATCCATACCTCGGATACAATGTAATGATGTAGCTATTGCTCAGAAATTGAAGAACTTACATAAGTCCTCTACATTTTTAATGGGCCTTTGCCTTGCTGCCAGTAGTAATGATTCACCTACACATTCACATACCCGCATGGGAAAAGGGTGTAAAAACCCCTCCAAACGTCACAGTCTTTGGTCTCCAAATAAAATAGATATTGTTTGGTTTTAATTGTGAAAAGACAACAGACCACACATTCTCTAAATCAGTAATAAAGCAGCAAGGCTGCTGCAGAGCTGTCAGAGAAGTATAAACATAAAAAGCTGAGCAAGACTATTGACACAGAGGACTTCAGTTAGAGAATCTTTTTATATCTTGGCTAACCGTTCTTGTAGACAGGCATGAAATACACAAACAGGTTAGTTTAATGAAACAGACTTTATACAGATAGTTTTGGGAAAATGTCATAATGAAATTATAGTTATAAATTATCAGTCAGCAAAGGGTCACCATAAAAAGTTAAATTAAATTAGCACAGCTCAATTTAATTTCTCTAGATTTAAGTATTGGATGACTTTCTTACTCATCAAGGGTTTAACAGACCGGCCCATATGAAAAAGCCTTCTGATCTTTGGAAAACACACATGTAGAGATTTTTCTAAACTTATATATACCATTTTTCATATGTATGTTTTATTTAATTATTTTCTTAGGGTTCTTATTTTTATGGAATTTAGGTAGTCAATTTTGAAAAAAAATCTATTTGTCTTTTCTTTTAATGCCACCACAGCTATGTTTGTCCTGTTATGTGGCAAATATTTTAAAAATACACTTATACTCACACCTATCCCATCCCTCTTTCAAAAAGTAAAAAAAAAGAGAGTTGGATTATGTTTAGCTTAAATTTATTTCCTTTCTTCAAGTCGGCAGTTAAAAAGGAAAAGTTTGTGCTTTTCTCAAGACATTGCTGACAGGCAAAAAAGACAGCCTAAGTGCCACTTTGTATGTCACAGCATAAAACCTTGCAATGTCACACAAATTTATGCCATAGCACTGGACAGCAATTGGTTTTAAAATGAAGAGTGTTGGGGAATCTTGTGCTACTGTAACATAGTGAATTCTGGCATTGACCAAATAAATAAAGAAATAGCTCAGAAATTGAGTCATCTACACAAAGGTCTGCTGCTCACCAGAGCACTACCTGCTTGTGTAGGCATTCTAGAGGTGCCAAGGTGGAAGAAGTCCTTTTTGGAGACAATAGGAATAATAGCCCAACAATTATTAGATTAGTAAGATCAGTTTAAGAGCTGTAAGCAACCCAAATGGAGAAGGACATTCCAGCAGGTCTCTCCAACAGGCTGGGAGAAACTGTTGGCACAAACAAGCTCCTTAGTGAGTATTTAGATGAAAACTGGGATGTCAGAAGTCCTGACGCTAAAAGTGGCAATTCAAGAAACAAAATGGGTTTGGACAAAAACTATGTGGGTATGGTACTCAGGAAGATGAAGAATTGCATGTGTTTATGTGAAGATTTATCATCCTGCTCAACGAGATGCTTAAACTGCAATCTATGGAATGTGTCAGCAAGAGATGGAAATGAAAACAGTGGGCCTGCTGACCTTGGGTATTAGCACACAAAGTTACTAGACTAACATACCTTTGTACCACACTGTACAGGAGACTTTATTAACAAAACATCCCCACATTATATTAATAAAAAGGAAAATATAATTTTACTCTTACGATATCCTAAACAATTTTTCAAATCATTAAAATCAGATTTTATCACGTATCTACATACAGATAACTACATATCAATACAGCACTCTTTGGAACAGCATCTATTCTACAGGTACTGATTTTTTCTTGTCTGAGTCCAATGTTTTATCTCTTTGGATCTTTTTAAAGGCTCCTTTACAAGCAGAGGACTTTGTAGGAGCAGGGTCTGTATCAGCCAGTGGCCCTCCACCCTGTGGATGAGGCTTACTTTCCAGAATTACAAAGCGACCAGGTCTGACCTGAAATACAAAATAAATACATTGTTGACTTTCCTGCTAGCATTTAAAATGTGAGGAGAGTTAAATCATGAACTGCCTTTTGAAAATATTATTTAGTTGGTGGAGATGCCTGCTGAGGTTTCCAAGGGCCAATAAAACTATCCTTTATATTAAATTCGGAATTTGTTCTCATCAATACAAAAGAAAGGGGGGAGTGTTTTTTCAGTGGGTACTTTTATATGCTCTGCTTTTCTGCCTTTGTATCTGATTTATGAATTGTAAAAAAGAAAATCAAGCCTTTATCCTAGAGAAGTTTGCTGTACAATGTTATTTGGATTTGTATAGAGTGTCAGTCACAGTTTGTGACCTCAGAATTTCACTATACATTATTACTTATTACTTCAAATTAAAAAAAAAAAACCAAAAAAAAACCAGGCCCTCTTTCTCTAACATGCAATTGCATTGAACTACTGCTCCAGGAAATTTCCAAGACTGAAAGACACATACCCTCTCCAGATTCATTACTACTCTTTATACTGAATAAGTTGTGTTCTTGCAATAAATACCCCTGAGTGACAGCTCTGTCTTCTAATCATGAACTACTGAAAAAAAAATGCAACTCCTTGAGTGCATGTGGCTCACATGTTTGATTACCCGACCTTAACTGGTTTGCAACAACCCTCTTAGCTTAATCTTCATCTCTCCCTGCTGAGGATGTTTGGCAGAAAGGAGGGAAGGAGATTGTTGCATTAAAACAATTTCCAGCCATATCTGTCATTTGTTATTCTCCTAAGCAATGTACCCGAGGAATGTTACATGATGTTGCTGATATATTTGTTTTCTCAATATAACTGTTCTGCAAAATGGACTAACCTCTTCCTTGTTTTTACCTACAGTTATTGAAATATTGATTGTAGAACCATGAAGGTATTTTCTTATTAAATCCTCTCCCTCCAAGATATGAACATTCTTGGCTTGAGGTTCAAGCCTTTAAAGTAAAATCAAACAGTATATTTTTCTCCATTAACAATTTCCAGATTACTCATATCGAAAATTTTCAGATACTTTCTGCAAAATATTGCTGTTTAAGTGTCTGATTGTTGTTTATGCAAGTACCTAAATAGTTTTTCCAGCCTACTTCATCTTGCATTTACAGATGTGTCCCTCCGTATTTTTAAGTTTAAGATAATGTGTGGAAAATCCTAGTCCAGCACTCTGAGACAATCCTCTTGCTTCCTATTAGGCTTCTTGCTTCTCCATCACATCAAACATGAAATTCCTCTTTTCTTTTTCAAGTTGCAGCCACCTTAGTTGTCATTATTCATTCATTACAGGGAGCCCAAAATAGAATCTCTTGCATTCATACATGTTTGAAAATAGTATCACTTACCTGTTAATGAAAATAAAACAGTGTTAATAAGGATTACTTACTGTTGTATGGAGTTTTGGAATCAGTAGAATGTTCTAGTTAATTTTAAGTCTTTGGTTTAGATGTGAATGTCTGTATTTGCCGAAGACTTTTTGCTTCCTAAAGACAGAAAAAAGGTAAAAAATTTTAAATCTGCATTAATTGTGTCATTTGCAATTGTTTGAAAATATACAAACAACATGGCAAAATAAATGAGGTTATAATTCTGTTTGCCTTTAATTGTGAGTACCCTCCCTCTGTTTTTTGACTCTTTCCTGTACTGAGCACCCAAAACCAGAACAAAAGGATGTGGCACTGCAAGGGTGGGAAGGGAACCGCTGCTTGCAGTGACCTGCGGGCTGTGTTCTGTGCAGCCCCGGGTGCTGTGAGTCCTCATGGCCACAAGAGCACGCTGCTGCCTCAGCCTTCACCCCAGCCGCAGCACACAGCCCCCCTGTAGGCAGACACGGCTGAACTGGAGCATCTCAGTACAATCTCAGGACAGCCCACGTGAATGAATTCACATTTTCTTTTCCTGAACTTTTGGTCAGACCATCCACCCTGCTTTGGAACAGCGACCCTACCTCCCAGCATATGGATTCCTTCTTCCAGCTCAGTGTCATTGCAGAATCACAGAATGGTTTGGGTTGGAAGGGACCTTAAAGTTTATCTCGTTCCAGCTCCCATGCTGTGGGCAAGGACACCAGACCAGGTTGCCTGGAGCCCCATCCAGCCTGGCCTTAAATATTTCCAAGGATGGGGCATTCACATCTTGACCTTGATGAGGATGGATACTAACACAATATCCAAGTTACTAATGAAAATGTTAAATCAACACTGTATTATCAACCCTATAATTAACTTAGGGGGAATATCACTCAAAACTGACTATTAGTTACACTTCAATCACTGACCACTGTCCTTCAGAGCCCATCAGTCTAGCCAGTTTTTTCCACAGCTTGTAGTCAACTTGTATGTAATCTACTCCACATGTCCCCATTTTTACTACAAGAATGCTACAGAGGACCATGCTGAAAACCTTGCTAAAGCCAAGGGAATAGGCATGCCCCTTCCTCTTTTTCCAGAAGAAATAATTTTATCACAGAAGGCAAGGCATGATTTGTCCTTGGTAAATTCATGACAGTCTATCCCAATCTCCTTCTTCCTCATGTGCCTAGAACTGCTTCCCAGTAACTCAGTTAAAACTAATGAGTCTCTAGTTCTTTAGGTCCTTCTTCTGTCCCTTTTTAATTTCTAATTCTAGCATACATCTTTCCACAGACCAGGGAGATGCTTGCATAGAAAGAAAATTGTTCTCCTTTGCAAGTCCTTTGGGAAATGAAGAAAAATTAAATTTAGCTGCCCAAGTTTTTCTTTTAAGTCTGATTTCATTAATTTTCCAACTTAGTCTGGTTGCCAAACCAGGACTCTAAGATTTTTATGTTCTTTTGGAAAAGTGCAAATATTGGTAGAAGAAACTTCTTTCATAATAAAATATTTCCCATCTTGAAAGATGTTTGCTGTACTAAAAAAAAAGAGAATGAAGAATTAGAAAAAAATAGAGTAAGAATGAACAAGCTTGTAGTTTCAACAGTTTTAGAAGAAATGCATATATATACATCCTCTCCTTAACTGCAAGTGACAGTGTTGATCCCTGATTTGTGATTGCAGTCAGAAGATCAAAGATTGTATCACTTTCCCAATGCATCTTATGGTTACTTCTTCTTTGTCTATGTGAATATAAAATTTACTATCTCTTCTACTTGAATATCCTTATAATTCATTAAGAAATGTGTTTGGAACTTCACAATTATTATAACTACAACATAATTGTAAATTTCTTTCTCCATCAGGTTTCTTACCTTCAATGCCTCAAAGTTTGATGTCCGAGTCAAGAAATCTTCCCAGGATTTATTTATCATTTCTCTCTGTGTTTGGCTAGCTTTGATCTGTAATATAAATGAGATTTACAGTATGCAACACAACACAATTTTAAAATCAGATCTCTTCTGATTTCATTGCTTGTGCAGTTTGAAAAGAATGTTCACCTGTACCCCTTTGGCTCCCTTGGCTCATCCCTCTCACCCGAGACTGGACGATAATGCTCTAGTAAAGTACTTGCCCTTTGAAAACTTCACTTATGCAATGCCCTTAAAAGCAAAGAGAGGCTTACTTTGTGCAAACTAATTTTCCTCTCTTCCAACACATATGTTGGATGAGGCCCAGCTCTTTCAGGAATACTTTCGGTATATTCTCACTCTTAAATGCTGGATAAAGAGATAGAATCAGGTCAGGGGACAAAAGTACAGTCATCATAAATGACAATCCCTCAAAAACACTAGCATGAGATTTCAGACAACTGGACCACCTGAGCTGACTTCTCAGAAAGCAGGAGAGGGTGAGACAATAGATGTACAAAACCACAAAATGGTTGCTTTATAACTGAAGCTGGAAAATGTCTATACCTCCTCAGCATGCTGGGAAGCACAAAGCCATTTCTGAAGTAATAAAGGTCTGTGAATATTCAGCAAGGGAGCTCAGAAAAGAGACTTATATTTCATTTAAAGAAGGTGTAGTTGTAATAGGTACTTTGTGTTGCTATCTGCTACAGATGAATACCGGTGCAACTCTATAGTAAAATAGTGATCATTGCTCATTACCCCTGATGATACTGCTTCATTTTTTCATGTTGCTCTTTAAATACTGTGGAAATTATGCAAGCTGGGAGGACTGTGGTTAACCTGATTTAATTTAAAGTTAAAATTTTGCTGCTGAGACAGATTAAAACCTTTCAAGCAGTGTATATGTACAGGATTCTCAGCATTATATAATAAGAAAATCTGCACGTAATTGGACAAAAACGTTTCGGTGGGCTTTCCTTATTGAAATACTCCTTTGTCTTACTTCTTTGTAAATTTTTTTCTCTTCCTGGATTTCGTGGTAGAGTTGTCTTTCAAGCACTTCATCCTGCAGAGCATTAACTGTTTTTCCAGTATTTTCTGTCAAATATGGAATAATTTCCAAGGCTTCCTCATCTGGTGTAACAGGCCTGAATTCCTCTTTTACTTCTGCATGTATTTCATGCCAAACCTCTCCAACCTGTGTGTAAAACATACACCACATGATTCAGTATTTATCTCATTCTTCAGTTCCAATTATTCAAAATAAAATAGAGCAACCATATCTCTCATTATTGTTGTCTGACTTCTCTGAATTTTTATGCAAGGTTAGACTACACTAACACTATGCCAAACTGACTCATGATAAGCCTCCCTAAGCCTTCCCAAGATGAAACTTGATTCAAAGAGGAGTAACAAGAAACCTGGTAACTACAGAAATTCAGAAGAAATAGCTTCAAGATACCAAACTACAAGAGTGAAGTGCTGAGAGCCTACACGAGCCTACCTCTTAAAATCTCAAATTGCAGACATTGTTAGAGTAAACTGCAACACAAGCCATCAAGGGAAGCTGGAATTATCAGCCAAAGACCAAGACTTGCTATTTCCTGAACTCTGCAAGCCCTCACAGACTTTGTCCCTAAGCATAAATTTATCATAAACTAAAGGATTTTTAGAGCAATACAGCTCTCAAAAAGCTTGTTATCATGCTGTAGTTATCTAAAGGCACACCATTCTTAATTTTACACAGAATGGATGGATGGATAGATAATGCAGGTGGGGACAAAGATAGCAAAGCAAAGAAGAATCTTTATAAAAATGTGTTTTTAATGTCACTTTTAATAGTGGCCCCTAAACTGACCTTATTGTGTAAGGAAACAGTCCTACTCCAGTCCTTCCCCAATTTCTCACTCCTGGCACATTCCTGTTTTGATCTGGCAAAGTGTTAAAATATTCTTTTTCTGAGTTATTTTTAACTAACATTAGTTTCTAGTCTTATTTGCTGCCTGGTCACAAACATCTATAGCAGTCTGAGGCAAAAAAACATGGGGATTGATGCAATGTTGGAGATGGGATTGTTTCTTTTGCTGGTGAATACTGCCTTTCACTGTGTGGAATTATAGGTGACTTGTGACATAGGGGACAGCTTTTGAAGGATTATTTGTTTGTTGTGTCCTGAGATACATTTACTATTTTTGGGAGTGCAGGTACAATAGTAATATTTGCTTGAACAATACTCACTTTAAAGTCAATATAACGTTGTATAATAGCAAGTGTAACCAAATCCTTAGCAGATAAGCCAGGTAAGTTTTCAAAACCTAAAAGAATATTAATCACATGAGTATGGTGAATTTGTCTTAAAACATAATATTCTAAAAAAAGATACCTTATTTGTTATATAAACACATGCAAAATCTTCATCCCACATACACCAGTCAGCCCCTCTTGATCCTGAGCAGGCTTTTGCTGATAAAATCCTCCTGTTTCTCCACAATGCACTCTCACTGTAGTAAAACCTTTACTTATGAATGGCTCTGTCAGCCTCCCAGTCACTTGGTAGGCCACGATGCTACACTTGTGTGGTAAGGGTTTGATTTCTGTTAAAGCAGACAAACACTGGAGCCTACAGATCACAGGTTCTAGAGCAGCAGTTCAGCATGTAAAGAGTTTGCTTCATCTGTGAAGCAGCCAACAGGAAAATTATACTGGTGCTTTGTCCCAAAGCTGTGCAATGAGGGTGTCCCTCTGTTTTGTAGATTTTTGTTTCCAGCAATAATGCCTTGAGCATCATGACTCCATCTTTTAAAAATATTCCCAATATTTGTAAAAGAACAAGGTAGGGAAGTATGGTTGCAAGACCATGTTTAATTTTTTTTTGCACACTGAATGATAATGGCATATAATTTAAAAAATATATAAATATAGTCTATCAAATCTCTTTCTAGATTTTATATCATCTGTGTGGTAACTGGGAAAGTAGCATCTGTCTAGAGTATAATTGCATCATGTTTTGAAGCTAAGGAATACCTTAAATAAAGACCATTTACTACCACTGCTTTTCTAGGTCATCGTGTTACAGACTGCTGTGGAGCTTAAGAGTTGCTGAGAAAAGAATATAGAATATTTCCCTACGTTATTATCTACTTTCAGATAATTTCACTACTCCACAGGAAACAGTACAATGTATGTATCTAACATGGAAGGTATCTGTGAATATAGGAGAAAGCTGTAAGGAAATCTTATGCCTTTTCATTTTAGTAAAGAATTTGGCTGGGGTCCAACATTTAATATAATTAACTCTACTAAAAATAGTAAGAACCTGGGCTACAGCAGAGGAGCAAGTAGCTATAGATTATTAGAGAAACTAGTCTAATAATAGGGATTAATAATCCAATTAATTAGATTATTAATCTAATAATCTAAATAGGGATGTTTTCAAACCAGTTCATTGTCTAGGTAAAGCAGAGAACTGGCTGAAGGAATCTCAGAACAATTACAGACTATCTTTGAACCTGCAGAGGATGGACATGAAAACAAAAATAAGCCTAAAAAAATCCCCAAAACAAATAACTAGACAAATAATGTTTACGCAGCTAAATGTTAACCGTAAAAACATTAATATCCAACATAAATTGCTGAAAACTAAGACCTGACTTCTGTCTACAGAGAGAAAAAAAAATCTCATGATGTGGAAGAATTTATATCTTGACTTCAGTCTAGGTTTTAAGACAAGGATACAAGGAGTATTCATATTCAGTGTGCAAAAATTGGACTGTCACACTTTGAAAAGGTTAAAATGCAAATTAATCTTGTTATTCTGAAAAACTATCTAAAACCACAGAATTTAATTCAGCAAGGACAAATAGAAGACTCTGGCTGTAGGAATAGCCACCTGTACAAATCCAGGATGGTAGCTGACTGTACAACATTCTAAGTTGAATGAGCAAACAGTATCATGCCACTAGGAATACAGCTATTGTTACATTGATGTCTGAATATTTGTTTACAAGATGAATAGAGTTATATAACTCTGTCTGGCTTTAAGGCTTCTGCTGGAGTCCTATGTTCAGCTCTGGGACACTATAGACCAAGAAGAATTTGAATCAATTGGAAAGACTCCAGAAAATAGAAGAAGAATTAGAGGTTATGTTAGAAAATGCAATCAATGAGTAATATCTTTCTCAATCCAGACAAATAAATGTAGAAGTACTAAAATATGTGAAAGATATTGTGTGTGGGAAAATAAATTGGAGAGAATTTCAAGAAAATTTTAGTTTTAGTCCTATGAAAATTCTTCCTGGTGGTAGGGGCAGCAAAGTAGTGGGGAAGTCTTGAAATTCCAATAAAAAGGGATTTTTTAAAAAACACATAATGACCAAGCATCTATTAATTAGAGAGTACTGATGCTGAATCACAATGTTTCCTTTGACATTTTTTTTAATACTGACTTTACTGATCACGAGTGAACAAGTTCAGTTTAATGACAAATATGACACTGCCAAGGCAATTCATTTGTCTTACCTAGCTTGCAAAATAATGAAAAAACTTTTGCCCGTATGCTTTCTGAAATTTCCATGATGGCAAAACTGGGACAGCTGGCAGGCAGTGGAATGATCTTTTGCTGCTTCTGGAAGCTGGTAACAATAGGTCTCTTAGTGTCTAATAATATAAAAACACAAAACCAGAGTAGAAGAATGAAGAGGTAGTATGTTACCAAACTTAGAGGAAACCCATCTTACTTTGTGGACACCATGTAAATAATTTTTATTGTTTGGCCAGGAGTTTGAACATAATTTAGGTCAGGAAATTTTAATAAGCATGACTAAAAATTTGTGAGAACAGCACTCACTTCTTTTTACAACACATAACATAACACAATGCCTTTTGTGGAAGAGATTAAGCAATTTAACTGTCCAGCACTAGAAAAGCTGGTCATGGCTCTGTTCAATACTTGGTTCATTCCCAGCTGGTGAAGAAAATGACATATTGTGGCCAGAATGAAAGGAAAATGAATAAATAAATAAAATGAAATGAAAGTAAATTAAATGGAAGATATTTTAGGTTTGGTTAGAATTATAGTGTAAAGCTATAAATGCTGTTATTAACTGTCATCAGAATTCAGACTATAAAAGCAAATAATATCATTATTTTACTGGTCTGCTCACAGTTCCACAAGCATCATAAAACTCACCAACAATCCTTCCATTTGGATCACGTCTGACTCCCAAATCCAACTCTTCCTGTCTCCATAACTGTATTAGAAGGTTAGCTGCTGTTTGATCTCTCCTCCCTCGCCAGATGCTCATGTGCACAGTGGTTTTAGGGTTGCCAGAAAATTCAACCAAGATTCCAAGAATTATATTGCACAGGTTCTTTTCCTTTAACTTGGTCAAGGAAAAAGTAAAGAAAGTTTTAAACTGTTCAAAACACAGCAATGTGGACTTTCTGAGAAACTGTGTACTATGTAATCAAGTAACTGCGAGCTTTTCATCACAAGTATTTGCATAAAATTAACATATAAGCTTGCAAATCATTAAAGTTTCTGGAATCCTTCTATGCAAAGTTCCATAAATCAGGGAACATTAGGGGCATGATTGTAGGATCAAGTAAGAGGCATTCCTGTGTGTAGAATTACACAGTAAGTTTTGTGTACATGGCTCCAGGATCATGTGCTGGAGAATACACTGCTACCAAGGTTTACTGTTGTAAGAAACAGACTCTGAAGGCAGAGGCTGAGCAGTTCCACACAGCACATCTGTTCTGTGGCCAGATCTTTTGGCAGCAGCTGAGAGGAGGCAGGGCTTCACACTGAAAGAGGGTCAGTTTAGATTAAATACTGGGGAAAATTCCTTACTTTGAGGTTGGGGAGGGACTGAACAGCTTGCCCAGAAAAGCTGGGGATGTCCCAACCCTGAAGGCTGGATAGGACAGGCTGGATGTGGCTTTGAGCAATCTGATCTAGTGGAAGGTGGCCCATGGCCAGAGGAGTTGGAACTGGATGATGTTTAAGGTCCCTTCCAACCCAGGCCCTTCTATGATTCTGTTATTCTGAGGGTCTGCAGCCTTGCACTGCAAGAATATCAGGGCCTGACAGTGCAACCAGTACGAATGAGGAGTGGATGAAACGAGAAAGGTGTGTTTTTATTTTGTAAGAGGTGAAATGTCTGTGCCAGCTCTGTGTCCAAGATCCACAGAAGCAGCTCTACACACAAGACACATGTACAAAGTAACTTCAAATATAAAAACTGTTAAAGCCATCAAGTGCTCTTACTAACTTCAGTGTGAAGAACTGAAGTACTTTTCTGAAGAGAGATGTCATCCAATCTAAGAGCATAGCTTGGGTTTTCTTTTCACAAATAGTATATTTTTTAGAATTAAAAACTTCCTCTGTCAAATATGTATTAAAAAAGAAAAATGATAGAGGGAAAACCTATCCAATAATTTCTGAGCAGATATCTCAGTCTGTCTCAGGGAATTAAATATACTGGGTTTTTTTCTTTCTGATTTGTTTTGTTTTGGTGGGGATTTTTGGTTGTTTGGTTTTTAAAATTTTTTTTTGTTATACCAGTCTTAGGAGATACTGCAACAAAAATAATGCTCCACATCATTCTCCTACTCTGTAATTCTGCAAAACCAATAATAAAAATACCTACTGCCAACAAATCCAGAAGGAGAAAAATGCCCTGTTTTTCAATAAAACAGTCCTCTGCAATGTAACATCCAATGACACAGGACCTTAAACAGAAATAATTTCAATTATTTAGAAACACTTTCATGCTTTTCAACATTTTACAATCATCTCATTTATTTTGCTGAATTGCATACCATTTGGTATGCAATATGGAGTATGCTTCATATCTTCAGGGAGTAGAAAAATCATGTTTCACATGCCTTTTCATTTACACCTACAACTAAATATACACTGCTTGAATGTTCTTTCTTCCCCTGCAGGTGGCACACCTTCCTTGAAGCAGCCTAAGAAGTTTGGCAGGCTCTAAATGAATTGGAGTGTGCATTTGAACTGAAACTAACTCAGTAGATTAGTTTAAAATTTAAACAGGTCATGTCCCTAATCTGCTTTATTGTAGGGTGTGAATGAATATTTCTGCCAGCAAAATCAATCGGGAGAGTCAAGCAAGAATTTTTTTGGCAACAGTTTGCTTCTCCCAGATTAAAATCACTATAAAGCCAGCAATCATGTTGCTGTTGCTTCTTTATTTCCTCTGCTGTGGTAATTAACAGAGAAACAAAATACATCTTCCGTATCAGTATTTTCTCCCAGCAAACATATTAGATTTTTAATGTATTTATCAACCTCTGCTTTAAAACAAATTAAGTTTTTATTTTCCTCCTATATATTGGCGATCTTTAAAATATCTCTAGCCCAGTTTACAAGCTATATATAGCCAGTTTACAAACAATTCTTATGCTTACACCATTTTTTGCTAATATTGGTCTATTCTTGCCTTTTGTTTACTTCTCTAAAGTTATTTACAGACTCTAACCACATGCCTCTCTTAGAAAGCCTTGAGGAACTGCATAGGAGGAGATCACTGTGGGGAGTGAGGCTGTCACACTGAATCCGTACTTGGAAAATCTTACATACCGTATATTCCATTTCTTTTGCATAATTTTTAGTTAGTCAAATTTTATGAAAAATTTTTATACATGATAAACAGAAGAAAGGCCTACATGTGCAGAGAAAAGTCACAGCATTGCAAACCTAAAAAATACAAGACTTGACATTTTTCCGAGTTATTGCTCCTAAAATATTTCACCAACCACAAGCAGTCGAGTGCACTGAGGAGGAGACAATTGTGGCCTAATCCACTAGATAACTTCCTTGGATCCATGGTAAAGAATGGGATAAGTATATCAATTCCTTCACAGCTGAAGAGTTCCTGTTGAAATGTTAATTAAAGCAATGTTTCTAAAGCAATATTTACTAAATTTAAACAAGTAAGAAAACACAATGGAAAATAGGAAATGTAAATATTTATATTGTAATAAATTTGGTCCACTTGACGAAACAGAATATACACACAGGAAAAGAGATTTTCAGTTCTTCCAAAGTGCTAATTCATTTCTTAATACACTTTCATGTACCAATTTCAAAATAATGTAAATTAACAATCAAATAGGTTCAACATTTTCTAGTGGATTTCTGAGTGTTTTTGTATTTTAGCTGTGTCAAGAAACGTGACTTTTTAGCAATGAACTAAAACTGAGCCTGCTTTTCAATTAAAACACAAAAAAGTAGTGTCCCTTTAAAGAAAGATACATACCTTTCTGTGGATATTATTTTCACAGAGAACAGACAAAATAAATAATATGTCAGCTTGGATTTCCAGTAGAATTGTAGTTTCTTTTTCTTTAGATTTGTCTGCTGCATACTTTAAGATGTCTGTAAATGGATATATTTTAAATATGTGAATGCCCCTATACACAAGTCAAAATTCTACTACAGCTGCTGCTATTTAAAAACCTCAAATTTACATGAAATGATTTTAAAAGTAAGTTCAGTTTTATCTCCTGTGTTTTAATAACAGCTTCCTTAAGTGCAGCACTCTGATGCTGCAGTTCCAAGGCCCTTTACTCTTGGTGACAGGGTTAATGACAGCAGCTTGCACTGACTTCTCCCTTTTCAGACTCTTTGCTGCCCCTTATACTGTTTCAGTGCAAGGAGTTCAGGGAACTGACATGAATTAAGGAACTCTTAGAAAAAGGTAAACTGGCTGGTTCACACCACTCTGTAGCTTCACAAATATTTGAACTGACAGTGGAAATGTGGGAAAGAAATGACATATCAGCATTGCTGAGAAAACCAGCCTTAGAACTACTGTGTGGAAGAGGGCAGTCATACACAAAACTCCCTTAGAGTAAGGAAACTAACTTTATTCTGGTATGTAAGGTATAGTATAAATTTTGTTTTCAGTGAAAGCTGTAGCTTTCCACAGAGTTTTCACAGAAGTTGAACTGAGGCTATAAAATACTTCATTTCTAGGCTTATTTTTAGAACATACTCTTAGAATTCCAAAGGATCTTTCCTGTATTGTTTCCTTCAGAGTACTGAAAACTTTGTTATTGTAAGAAAAAGAACTTAAATCAGTTTGTTTTGGAATTTAAACCAAAAATTAACACTAAGTATGTGTTACTGAACAAGAAATACCCTAAAATTGCAGGAACAGTGATTAAGCAGTGTTATTCTGCTTTTTTTCTTCATGTTGTTCATATAAAAGTACTTTGTTATTAGTTTTATTCTGTGCTAAAGAGGAATTGTGGAAAGCATCACCACAATAGACCGAGGTGTAAAAATACACATGGGCTGGAGTTTCTGGGGACTGCCACAATGGAAACAAGATGTACCAAATGCAGTAACATAAAGCAAGAAGGGGCAGCTTTTGCTCTGAAATGAAACATCTAGACTTAAACTGTCTGTTTTGCTTAACTCATTCAATGTGTATTGAAATAGGAAAAAATTAACATCAAATCAGTTACATCTTGGATTAACTGGTTGAGAGGTTTTTTTTTAGTTTTTCAGCAGTCAAAGGGATGACACACTAAAACCACAGCACACAAAAATACATGAACGTTCTTAGTGTTAACAGAAATGCACTAACTAAAGAACAGCAATACAAATTGTGCTTTACCCAGTAGCTGGCTAATTGCTCCCTGGTCACACAAATTAGTGCTCACAGCATCATCATAAAGGGCCACAACTGAACGCAGCACTCGGAGGCTGTAGCGCATCTGTGCAAATTTGTTGCCACGACCACCTGTTCCATGGAAACTGCTCCCTCGACCAAAGAAAGGATCTGTGGAGCAATCACCACAAATACTCGTTTTGGCAGACAATCTACGTTCAGAATGATGTGCTCAGGAAAAATAAAATCAAAACACAATGACAACAAAAACCTCAAAACCCTGTTGAAGTTAGAAATAATTTCTGCTTAAAACCATCTAGTAATAAGCCTTTCTGTGTAGGATTATACTTTTTACATGCATAAAAAACTTAACATTTAAAACTATTTTACATTTTTAACCTTGTTAAAAAGGTTTAAAAGCCTTGTTTTTAACTGTTCATGAGCAGTTCAGAGAAAATTTCTTCCTAGGAAGACATATCAATTTTATAATGAAAGATATCTACCCTTAGAAATCTGGTCAAAAACTGAGTGCACTCAGTCATCTTTTTGCTTAGCCCACACTTTTATCTGAAGCCCAGAAGCCAGCTTTAGTCTGGAACCTGTCTCACTGTGTATGACTCTGAGTAAACATGTCCTGCCTCATGGCAGGAATTACTGCTTGGACTTCTTGCCACAAGGGAAGGGCGTGGCTCACTTAAAACACAGACAGTAGAGGTGTTTGTCTGAAGGAATATCAGTATGGTGGTACACAGGGAAAGGGGCACCAGCTTTTCCTTCAATAGAAAAAAAAAAAGGATGGTTGGTTGTTTTTTGGAAACCTTTGTTTCCTAGGTGGCCTATATAAAAGAACCATTCTAACATCATGACTTTTACATTTTCCTTTCCTGTCAAAGAAAGGAGGTTCACAGAACTGTTTTGAGGTTACCTGTGTGTGAAAGCCATGAGTATCCACTGACCTTGGCCTGTACACCATTCTAGAAACATCAGGAGAAGAGTATTCGCTTGGCAGGACAAATATTTATCAACTAACACAGGAGCCACTGAAGCTAAAACAGCAATTGCATGAAGCTGTAATTCTTCATAGTGGGTAACAGACCAGTCAGGAAATCCAGAGTTTTGATTTCGTTTTACATAACAAAGCAAAGCTGGCATCACATGATTTTCACTGAGAAGCTGTAGAAAGAAAAAAAAAAGAGTTTACAGATTTCACAGGCAAATAAGAAAAATAGAAAGGATGGGTCAACTTTATCCGTCCTCACTAACAAAATTATTCTTTTATTGAGAAACTATGTCATGAATACTACAAGTACAGGGAAACTCTTTTTATGTTCTGTAGCTTTTCCACAGATTTGGGAAAAAAATTTGCTAAATATTTTCATGTTCTTCAGGTGTATTTCAATAATGCTCTGCAGTCACTTGTCAGCAATTTTCCTAGCATGGTCTAAGTTTGTAATTTTCTAAAATAGAAATTGTATGCTGCTTTCCAACAGCAGGACTTGGTCTGAAGCTATGTATGAATTCTTAATTTGGAGAACAGATCATTTCAGTGTACTGGACTATGGCAGATGGACAGAGAAATAAAAATCACATGATTCCTTTGTCTTTTCTGGGTTTTTTTTACTTATTCTTTCTGTTCTTTGCTGCAACTTACCTGTGCAGCAGATGGGTCTTTAGATAAAATTCGTATTAAATTAAACAGTAACTTCTTCATCTCAAAATCCTCGTATGAGTTGGTAAATTTAAAACCCTTTACCAAGAGATTGGGAAGTTTAACTATGAAGGAAATGGTAGATAAGTTACAAAAAAAAATCACACTTAGAAGCAAAAATTGTGTAATTATGCAGCATGGAATCTCTTACCTTCAGTAAATGTTGCAAGTACTATCAAGAGCTTTGCAAATCCACTTTCCTAATAGGCATTCAAAAAACATACATTAATTAAATTAAACTGCAGTGAAATTAAGGCTTATAATTTTTGTTTGACGTTTTTCTTCAGAACACATTTGGACATTATACAACAATACCTAACTGCAGATGAGTACAATTGTTATATCCATCTTTCATTCAGTACAAGTCTGAACTTCTGTGGGGAGGTCTCAAACACAAGTATTCACTACTATAATCTAACACAGAAAAGCCATATTCTCAGTGCTCTTAGAGCTGTGTTTTTTAAAATGCACTTGGTCATGTTTTACATCAGGGTCATCAGTACATATAATTTTGTGGCATCAGTTATGTGGATATCAGTTACCAATGCACTTTCAGCTCAGTGCATTTACAATAAACATATGAAAACTGCATGTATGAGCAAGAAGAATTCATCAATATCACATATGAAAAGTGCAGCAAACAAAATTTTGTGAATCACAGCTCCTAGGGAGCTAAGAGAAAGACAATAATGTCTAATATAACTATGGATAGGACAAAAGCCAGGTGTCTATGAGGCAGACATTAGAGGCAGACGAGTTTTGTTTCTGAGGTAAGCAATTAGCAAACAGTTTTGTTCTAACACAGAGATAATAATTAATATCATTATGAACTTTATGTATATTTTACAGTTTGCTTGTGATGAGAAAACCTTTCCTTTTCAAAGACTCAGACTCTTGTGCTGATTTGTGAACTATGTAAAATATAAGACTGACTTTTCTGAAGTTGCTTGGATAGTATATTAAGACAAAAAGGGAACAGTCTTAAGCAAATTGCTCTAGTACTACCAATAAGGCAGGATTAAATGGTGATGTAAGTGTTCTTTTTACCTGGTATCTATACCTTGTAAAATCTCTAGGCAGGTTGAGAGTAAAGAACCTAAATTTATTTGTTTTATATTTTCTTTGCATAGAAACATTTTTTTTTCTTCCTTTTCGTATAAGGCATTAAAAATACATATCTGGTTTACTTATTTTGTAGGAATAAAATGGCCTGTTTCTACAGCCAGATAAACAATTTGAGTGTTTTAGATATTCAATATATTGCTGCAATACTATAAGAGACATTCCATACTAGTTGGTGTTAAATGAAAAGCTTAAATGAGAAGTATGTAATCTTCATTTAGTAATACAGCCAACAGGAAAACTCTTCAAGAGGAAAGCAATGTATTCCTGAACAGCCAATAGATCCACAGGCATATGATTGCTTAATTATTCAGTATGTATGTCACAACTTCATTTGAAGTTGTAAATCTCAACTGTAAAACAAGAGACTAAAGCAATATTAACATCTATAAAAAGTTAATTTCTCTGCAGGTTTCTCATAAAAAATTCTGGAATATTACAAAAGAATGAGTCATCTACATTTTAGGCAAGCCATGGTAGTGCATTATGTGACATGGTCTTTAAAAGAATTTATGTGCCTCTTATTAACTGGATGTAAGTAATTATTTTCTCAGAATCTTACTTAGAGCTCCTGAGCTGATTTTTGGATGCCCTTTTTGTTCCCAGTTATGAGGCACAGATTGAATTTGGGTCATCTGAATATAGTCTCTGTCTTCAAACAACAAATGAGATTTAGTGCAAAACTCATTAAAAGAGATGGCATATTCAAGAATCCGTACAACAACACAAGAATTAACATTAAATTTTGCACATAAATAATGTTAATGTGATTTTCTAAGTATTAAATAAGGTTGATGCTAGCACTCTGGGCTGATGACCTACAGATTTTAAGTCTCTTTGAGGTAAAGACCACTGCAGAAAGAAAAAACGTTTTCTTGCTCAGCAAATCCAAGAAAGAAAAAAGCACAGGAGAGAGCTTTCTACTGGAGTAGAAAAAAGTATTAAAACCCTAATGGGGAAGAATACCAAGCCTTTTAAAGCAAAGGAGAAGTTATTAGTCTCTGGAATGCAACTCTAAATACTTACAATCATAGGTACTGCAGGGCTTTCAGCTAGTAATGTGGCAATCACCAGGAGGTCATTCCGTAGCTGATGATCGCTGTGCCGGAAGCCGTGAGTGACAAGGTCTAAAAACACTTCTTTCAAAGCTCTTAAAAGAAAATGAAATGTGTTTTACCTTTGCCTTTGATATTCTAATGTTAGGCAGCACTACATATATGAATCCTCATTCTGCATCATACTTTTCAAAGCCCTAGGGTTTAACTGCAAGAGAAATAACTTAAAACTCTATTATGAAGTGGATTCTTTTGGGTACCACTAGACATCCAGTTCATTCACAGATGCAAGATGTGTGTATTAAAAACTGCATCTTCCACTGCTTGTGTTATAATTAATTAATACAAAAACACAGTATTTACTTAAATGTGGAACTGGACATTGCTGAATGTTTATTAAGAGGAAATAGTCTAATCTCAGATACTTAAAACAGTCTAACTCATTAAGGAAGAACCCGTTACTTACTCCAGCAGACGATCTAGAAATAAACCTTGTGTCTCATGGCATAGAAATTCCTAGTAATTTTGTAACATCAGCACTTCAACAGTGAAGGAATACTGGCCTGTTGAGCCTAATGTGGGAGCTTGAAAATGCTGCAATTGACTCTCTTATAGTACAAAGCAATAGATAGAGCTATTCCTCCTGCACTGTGCAGCAGAGCACCTTGTTCTTGCCCTGTAATACCAACAACTGTGTTAATACTGAAAACTTAATGAGGACGCAGAGACCCATTTGTATTTCTCTCAGTTAATTTCAACCAAAATGCTACACAATAGAATGCTTTAGATGTCTCCAAAATTACAAAATTAATTCATAAAATTATGTACTCCCTGTACTTACTGTACACATTCCAAGCTCCTGAGCTGATTAACAACTTCCTCTTTTGAGGCATTTTCTAGTAGGTTCCATAGGATATCTGAGGAATGGAACATCAGCTGTCCTGAGGGATCAGCACCATTTAGACACAGACAAATCTTTCTGGCTGCTTGGGCCTTCACCATTTGTCCACAATTTTTTCCTGAAATTGTGTAAATTGGAGTAATTAATTCTCTATAGGTCAGTATTTGTTTCAGGCATGCTCACAGAACAAATGATCTAAGATCAGTTCTAATGAGATTATTGAAGGAACAGTTTGTACTAACCAGAGGTGGAAAGATGCTGGAGAGCTTTAAGTACCCACAACTTCTCGGTAAGTTGATTTTCAACTAATGCTAGTGACAAAACAAGAGATTCTGCTAATCCTCCTTCAGTCATCCAGATTTTATAGTTTGCACTTGTTGGCTGGTAACCTGCACATACAGTAGCTTTAGTTACAATGCAGTAAATACTCAGAATTTTAGGTACTTTATAAAATGTTCATCCTCTCTCAAGAAAGATTTGAAAATCAAGTATCATATTTCAAGCAGTTAAGTACAACAATCCAGTATACAAGAGCTGCTTTTCTTATACCTGAATAGTGCCTAAAACATATCCAACACACTTGCCCTCAAGCAGACTTCAATGCCATGGAAACAAATTAATTGCTTCTTAGAATTTAGACAATGAAAGCAAAAGCAGGGTTACAGAAGTGGAAAACTTTCTTCAGTCATTAGTAAGTTGCTAGTGCACAACCCAGTGCACAACCCAATTCTCTTCAGTAGCCTGTTCACAAGACAATCATTGCATTCTATCATCAGATTACTTAAAATAGGTGAATCCAAAGTTTGATTTATAAGCTTGACTCTCTAATGTGTCCCTGTTTTTACTTTTGTCCATGCATATGCAAATCTGTATTTCATTACTGAATTATGGGGAAAATCAATCATTGAAGATAAATTTGTATTTATTTTTATATTAAGATAACTCATGAAAGCAAAGTTTACCTTAAGCAGCTTAAATATATATCTATGTGTATATATATATACGCATAGATATATAGGTCAAATGTCATAAAGTACAAGATTGATAAATACAGATAATGTACATGGTGAAATGAGGTTTAACTAAGCACACAGTTTGATAGGCTCCAGGTTGATATTACTTTATAGATAAGAGAACTGCAGGGTCAACCTTTGGTAAGATTTACATATATGCCTAGAGATGAAATATTTGACTAAAAAAACCAGACTGAAACACAGTCTAAATTTTCAGATAACATATCTTATTTTCTAAATTGGAAGAAGAATAAGAAAATTTTTCAGTAACATTTACTTATCCCGATGGAATTATTTACAGATACAGAACCAAATGCACATATAGCTACTTGCAGGATTTGAGTCTTGTTTGTAAGGTAAGAACAGATTTGGATGCTTTCATATTTCTAGAATTTTGAAAGGGCTGTAGTAGCAGCAGTTTCTTTAGGCCTTCTTAAATAAATGAAAACTTGTGAAAGGGCACAGGACTAGTGCCACACTGCAGGAACACAGCAGGGGAGCACACTGACATCAAGCACACTCCTTGACCTGCACTCTTGAGCCACAGTGTGGCAATATTCACTTGAGGTTGGCTCTCCATAAATCCTGTCTCAGAGCACATGATCTGTGCCCCTCTGGGAGGTGTTCCATGAATGACTTCACCTGATAACAGTCTGGGGCACCTTCAAAAGAGTCCAAGGAATTATATAATAGTGGATTCTGATCATGCCTGAGTTCATTCACAGCCTCTTTCTGTATAGACAAGTCACATGATTTACTCAAAACTATGCTCAAATGTGTCCATATAACACGAACTCAATCAAATTTAGACAGGTTCTGATCTACTCCTCACAACACAAGTGAAACCTGAGCTGCTTCTCCTCAAGCTTCACACAAAAAGCTGAAAACTACATTTCCCTTCTTATGATTCTGATCCTAACTGATTTTTTCCCTCATTACCCACATTTCAGAGATCTTTTACCACTTCATATTTTCTGCAGGCGATTTAATGCTAATTCCATAAGTGTAATAATCAATTTCTTGTCCATTGATAAACTTATTTCAGATTTAGAATATGCACTTCTATAAAAACATGCTAATTGCAAATTTGCCAATGTTATATATTTAGTACATGAGATACAGTAACCATAGTTATAAAGAAAAATTAATCAATAGCTAATTAAAGAGGCATTTCAAAGTAGTTGGAATCATTAAAAAATAAAATACTATGCTTTACCTGAAAGTAGTTTTCCTGGTAGCTCCATATTATAAAAGCTAATAATAGTCTTACAGATTTGTATTCTAACTGGAGAGCTTGGCACTCTCATCAAGTAACCTGCCAGAAAGAGAAATATATGTAATTAACAGACTTTATAATTTGTTTAGAAAGTATTCTTAACACAGTATTCTTCTTTTTACAGCACTTAGTATTTCATTTGGTCATATCCCCTACAAATCTGTAATTTCATGCAAAGCTTCATGACAAAATATTCAAGAGACAGAGACTCCCACACTGGAGAGGACAAAGGCATCTTAGAGGAATAGCATAAGTTTAATCAAAAAGTTACTTTCCCTGCTTTATGGCTACAGACACTTATAAGACATTGGATGTTATACCAGAAGTTGTGGAATTCTGAGGAAAGCTACTAAGCTACTATACTAAGCTGCTCTCATCACTACCATGTCATTAGAAACTCTTCTTCTAAGCAGGAATGACATGAAATAAAGGGAGCACAGAGGCATGAAGGATACATGTTCCTTGTTGCCAGGTTTCAGTGTTTACACTGAAACCCCCTTTCTCAGATCAAACTGAAATGAAACAGGCTATATGCACGTTTACTTCTTCATCTGTACTTGGGTAGTTTTTGACACTGGAAAATAGGTAATTCTGCTGGCCAATCTCCAGGTTAGCTGCAGGGCAAAGTAAAAAGAGTTTCTAATACTAAAAAGCACAGAGGATTGAATGAATAATTTAAAGAAATTACCTACATTTACTAAGGAGTAACAATAAATTAAAATTGTGCTAATAATACAGTTGATTTTATTGTGGCCTAATAATAATTTTATTGTGGTGTATC
Source organism: Cisticola juncidis (assembly GCA_013400215.1). Classification (NCBI taxonomy): domain Eukaryota; kingdom Metazoa; phylum Chordata; class Aves; order Passeriformes; family Cisticolidae; genus Cisticola; species Cisticola juncidis. The sequence goes on from VXBR01007014.1 coordinate 1,176,677, forward strand.
AGGTTACACTCACCCAGTTGTGCAATGGATTGTGAAACTTCAACGGAATAGTTTACCTCATCAGATGATTTCTTTTTTTGAAATGGTAACCTGCAAAATGAAATTTAAAAATATTACAACTATGTTTTAATCAAGCCACCAGAAAAGTTCAGTAGCTCTTCTTTCCTTGTTATTTTTTTCAGATAAGCACACCCTTGCTAGGACAAACGCATTCTTTGCAATGCCGATTCTAACTGAAAGCTTCATAGTCTGCAATTTCATGTTGACAATTAGTGGTACATGTTCATAAATAATATTTTCATAATTCAAATGTGATGCAACAAGACATGCTGAATAAACAAATGTAACTTAAATGTGGAAGAATAAATCCTACCACCTAGACACTATCTGGCTATTACAGAGCTAGGCTATGTACAGACATGTGCAGAGGTGGAAAAAAGGGATCATATTTCTGGGCAAGACCTCTTGAAATGAATAAAAGTAAACCAAATAAACTGACTCCAATAGCACAACAACAAAGTTATTTTTAAAAATTGGATATTTTTTAATACTCAGTAACACATTCAAAATATTCAGATATGACATAAATATGTAAGTGCTAAAAACTGTCTAACAATAAACATAATATTATGCTAAGGTCTCTGCAGCACATACTGCCGAAGCAGTTTTCTGGTAGGTTTACCTGTGTAAACACTGCCAGAGAAAAAGCAAGGAGAGAGCAAACAATGGAAGCAATTTTGAGGGAGACAGGGAGGGAGAAACAAGACATTGGGAAAAAAAAAAGTGGACAGAAGACAGGTAAACAGAAGCAGTTACAGAAGAGTGGAATATTTTAGTGGAGAAATTAATGTACCTGAAACTGAATTCTAAAAAACCCAGCCCTCCTGCTGGTTAAAAGCTTCTCTGTCATATGAATTAGGAGTGAAATGTGTTGGAATTTCCATAGTACAGAAATTAAAGCAAAACCCAAGGGTGCAATTTTCCAAAATATACTCATTGCAGAAACCACAATTAGTGCTGAACTGATCTAAAAGAGGAAAAGTCTCACAGCTACATTTTATTGACTTCATACACTCATTCTCAGTTTTGTCATGCTTCTAGCAAACACCAAAGAAAATTCAACTCCTTGATGTACCTCCTATTCCCCACTGTGTGGCAGCAAAGAAAAGCAGCACAACTGAGGGTGCTCAGGTAACTGGAAGATTCAGCTGAGAAGTTCTGTGTTTATTAAACCTAACAGCTGAGAGGAAGCTATATAAAAATGCATCTGAATATCTGTTTTACTACGCCACTAGTTTTCTATCTGGCAGTTTGTTTTGGTTTTTTATTCTTCCTTATTCTCCTCAAATGAAATTAAATACAGGAGTAACTGTGGCTACAAGCATACCATAAATAACTTTACTGAATAACTGAGGTGGAAAAAACTACTGACAAGTGTGGATAACACCTAAATTCTATTCTACAGATTACTTAATATATAGTATGACAACAAAGACACCCAAAAGTTCATGCAGTACATTTTTAAAGTAAATATAAATCCTAAATCCTGTTGAGGTTCATTCTCTTCTGTAATATGACTTGTCATTTAGTAATGCTTACCTTCAGGTATTCGTATCTTTGTGTTATTACCCTAAATTTTTAAACTCTCTTAAGAGCTTGTCCGAAACAGCAAAACTGAGGCCAGCAGTCCCAGATGGACTTAGGCAATAAGAGACCTTGGGGAACCTTGTTTCCAAGCAAGCTGGGGCCAAGTACAACAGAGTTTTGAATTATGGAACATGTAACTGCACAGATACTGAACTGTTAAAATAGGTTCCTCATTTGTGTCACCAGAAACTGGACACCAGTAAAAGGCAGTTGATGAAAAGGATGTGTGATACAATGGATACCTTGCAGATATAGGTGCTTTGTAGATAAATGCTGTATGGATATGACAGTTGCCTTAGAAACTGTATAAACCTGTTTATAAGCAGTATTTAAATCTTTAAAGAGGGGCTGAGGTACTTACCCAAACAATTTAATAAGTTCACATAAAGGCTCGGTAAAAGCTTCTTGTTCATTCACTTTTTCTGCACACAGGTCAAGAATTTCAGTAATTTGTGCTACATCTTTAAGGGGCTTTTAATGTGAAATTAAGGAAATCAGATCATCTGTACCACTATGAATCAGAACAAAAAGCTGAAAACTGTGCTCACCACACTTCAAAGACACAACCAAGAAAAAAATAAGACTAATGTTTGCAAAGTTAGGTGTTTAAAAGAAGTATGTGAGTCAATACCTAGGCTTTTCGATGCAGCCTTACTTTTACATAAATACAACTTTTGCAAATCTGATTTAGGTGTTTTTTGAGCTGAACTCACTGGAGGCTCAGCACCAAATTTCTAGAACTGGAGGATGAAAAGTTTTACATCACAGTGTCAGATTTATCTGTCTAAATTCGGAGACAGCCTTGTGATATTTAAACTGTTTTATCCTCTAGTCCCAAGTGACTAACTGAAATGTAAAAAATTTGGGACCCAAATATATACCGAGATTATTTAATTTAGGGTAGAAGCACAAAATCAAAACTGAACAGAGAACTGAGACTGAGAAGTTACTACCAATCCACTGACTCACAGAAACTGCCTTTAAGTGCACAACTCAGTTGTAATGTGATGCCTTAAAGCACTGTGCAATTATCTGAACTATATGAAATTAATCATATTTTTCCACATGCCAACACCCTCTTTAGTACTTCTCATTATCGGAACCTTTCAGTTTGTACTGTAAATAGGAAAAAAGTTTCAAATAAATTAGTCTGACTTCATTTTTCTTTAAAATATCTCCTTACTGGAAGTCTATTCGATCTTGCTATTTTATTGGCTCTTTCTTAAGTGGCAATTACTGTGCTTTTTTATTCTGAGTTCAAAGTACACCAGTTACATTTTGGAGATTTTCAACCACTGTACAGGTGAGAACCCTCTATTGAATTTTGTGACAAATGAATCTAATATTCCACAATCTTGCCAACCTGTCGGCTTTGGCTGTGTGCACACAAGGAGGTCAGTGGTGAGAATGTATCTGATCATTGCTGTTCTCTATCTGGAAGCGCAGTACAGCATCAAATACTTTGCTGAAAAGTCAGACTAATACCTTACATTACCAAAACACCATGACTTCAGAATTCTAGAGTAACAAAAAGGATACAATCCCGTTTTCAAAATGCTTGACTACCTTCTTGAGAGTTTTCAGCTGCTCTTTTTCCAAATCTTTCTTAAGTAAAAGAATGAAAAGCAGGTTTTAATTGCAGTTTGCCCTAGAACCTTAAACAATTATGTTTATCCCCTTTTAAATTTAAATGAAAGTGAAAACTAGATTTAAATGTTTACAAGACACAATGAAATTCTCAAAGTGCTTTGAAGCAGGATTAACTCCATGATGAAGCCTCATTTCTAAGTATGAAGTCTGTTCTCTTGTAACTGAAAAGTCTATCAAAAACTCCTGTTCAAACATGTGGACTCTTTCTCTTAACTTCTGAGAGTCTTTGTAAAGCAACTAAGAAAACCAAACCTATGTCACACACAACATAAATGTGCAAGCATATAGATCTAAGTGGCTTAGAGTGCTCTGCACCACTAGGAAACAGCCTTCAAATTCAAAGCTGAAAACAACTGAAGTGAGGCTATGTCAGGCTGTGTCAGCGATGTGCAGTCTTCATTTCAGCTCTCCTGAGCACCTGCAACTTGACTCAGGCCACAAAGTTGATTCAAGAGTCCACAGGCCCAGAATCCTGTAGGCATTTTATCATATGTCTTATGCACTCTACAGAAGCAGTAAATAGTATCACCTGGCACCTTTTTCTTCAGTCAGTAAATTTATTCTATCAGCTCTGTATAAAAAAGGGAAAGGGGGGCATTAATTTAAAATGTGCTAGGTTAATCAGGTTCTTGTTTAAGAGCATAACTCATCCATATTTTGGATCAAAATTATTTGATGGCTTAGTGAATTTAATCTGCCAAATCATCTTGTGGAGACCAAAAATCATCTTCAAAAGCCCATGAGATGATGCTTCTCCTATAGATAGTTGTATTTATTCTTCAACATTGACCTTTGCATAATTTCTTTTTAATTTAAAATCACCTCCCTGGAGAAATGTTAGCAGTTAACTTGGGCAATTACATAAATTCATTACATACTTTCAATAAGGTTGTATTGTATATGTATTTCTCAGCTGTACGTTTCATTACTCTAAAATTCTCAAATATGCTAGAAATTCTGCATGTCTAGTTTTTGAATGCTCATGCTTTTGCCCTTTTTTAAGTTCCTGTGGGATCTGCACTTTCTCTATGTATTTTGTTAATATAAACCCATAACTGACACAATTTTTTTTTTCTATAACAATTATTATCTTTAGAAGCATTCAAATACCAGAAGAAATACTCATCTTTGTGCTCTGTAGCGCTGGCCACCTGTGCTGGGTATAATAAATGCACCTGACTTTATTCAGGGCGGGTGCTAAAGAATATACTGTATAAGAATATAACTGTACAGAACATTTGTCAAAGCCCCATCAGTGCCTGTGTCACTGACACAGCGAGGTACCAGGGTTACTTACTGAGCCCGAACCTTTGAGCAGGGTGATGACGTGATTCAAATCCACTGATCTCAAGAGTTTATCCTGAAAAAGCAACACTTTTAACTTTTCTTTTTTATTTTTAATTTTGAAATTTTGCTTTTAAGCAAAATTTAAAATGTGAAAATAGCCGCGTTACACCGACACGGATTTACTCAGGGACGGGTAACGCCAGGCCGTGTGTGGAGCACACACCTCTCAGCCCGAGGAAGAGGAGAGGGCAGGGCAGGGCCGGGCAGGGCAGGGCAGGGCTGGGCCAGGCAGGCAGCGCAGGGCAAGGCAAGGCAAGGCAAGGCAAGGCAAGGCAAGGCAAGGCAGGGCAAGGCCGGGCAAGGCCGGGCAAGGCCGGGCAAGGCAGGGCAGGGCCGGGCAGGGCAGGGCAGGGCCGGGCAGGGCAGGGCAGG
>VXBR01007014.1:1182058-1205171 GCA_013400215.1 Cisticola juncidis
CGGCCCTCCCGCCGCCTTTCCCCGCGTGTGGCGGCCTCCGCCGCCCTGCCAGAAAAGTCACTTGGTGGGCTGCTACCCGTAACGCGACCTCGGCGAGAAAACCATGTCCCCACCCCGTCCGGGGTAGAGGCTCGGCGGCTGCCGTACGCTGGGCAGCTGGAAGGGAAGAGGCCTGTCGATCCATAACAAGGAATCATGAAAGAACCTCCATGAGAGGCCACCATGACAAACCCCAGACAGCAAAGCGCTGCCTGGGGTAGCCTGGCAGCGGAGAAAAAGACCAAAGGAACCTTCTCTCTGCAGAGACCAAAAAAGAATAAAGGCAGGGACAGAAGGGTGAGGGGATGTAGGTATCTTCTACTTGCAAACAGTGAGCCTTAGCTGACAGCTGAGACTCAAGGACAAGGCAGTGCTTGGTGTGCCCACAGGAATTCCACTGGAGTGCTCACTTCAGCTGCCGTTCCTAGGATCCGCATACACTTTGGGTAAGTGCACACATGTCACCATGGATATGCACACATCCCGAGTCTTTGAGTGCGCTCTTGATGCCAACCGCAGTTTTCATAGACAAATAATTAACTACTGACTCCCAACAAATATTTGAATATGTGAATAAATTTATTAAATGCTAAGATTGCTGTTTAAATCTCCAAATGGCTTTTATATAAAAGAAGTGACTGCAGCCCTTATTTTCGTTTTCCCCAGCTTGCATGCTACACCTCTCCTATTTCAAATCTGCCTTCTGCAGAAATGAAGTGCATCTTAGATTTAGTTCCTACATAAGCTATAGAGTTCTCTTTCCATCAAAGGGAAAATACTCAATATCATGTATTTGGGTATTCACAAAAATACCTATGCACACTCTGCATTTAGTAGAAATTCATCCTGTATGCAACTCAAAAACAATGGCAAAAATATATCTCGGCACAGTATAGGACTCTGAATTCAGAAAATCCATGACCCCTTTGACATCCATAACATCCTGAGCTGGGATCTCAGAACACAGGTCATACAAAGGCAGGACCTGTGCCATGTTATACGGGGCCCTCACATGATGTGACAGTGCAGCTGCCAGCCTTGGAGCTGGCGTTTGGCATCTTCATCCATCCATGTACACACATCTCTCCATCACTCCAAGCACTTTACTGGCCCTTCCATATTCTACTTAAATATTTGTTTCTGTGAACATTCTGGTTTTTTATCTGGGCTTACACTGGATGGAACAAGATTTTCTATTATGCATCTGAGATTAATTGTGCTGACAATGCTTATATGTCTGTAGACAGCTGAAAAAGCTGGATTATATATATTTTTTTTCTTTGATGCCCAGATAGCAACTGAAGTTGTATGTATTCAAAGTTTTAAAGCTTATATTAAAAAAAAACGTGCCTACACTTATTTCTATTACAGCCTGAGTGATTTCAAGTGTGGTTGCTCTGTGTTTTGAATGACAAATATATAGAGAATATACCTAAATTGGGCAACTTAGTCTGTAAATTATAAGCTTAGGTCACATGGCACTTGTTGGCTCACTGTTTCAAAGATCATATTGCAAAGCTCCATTTGCTCACTGTGCACCTTCTCCAAAATGAAGCTTTTAAAATTTAGGATGAAAGCTACATTATGAAAGTTTGACTACAGGGATTCTGCTGCCCTTGGCAAATGACAAATGCCCATCCTCACAATCATGCAATCAACTATGAAAATAATTACTCAAAAGTTAATCAAAAAGGCTAATATTGTATTTTTATCACATCTACCTCTTCTGTTGGTAATGAAAATATCCAAGACACCATGGCCTTATTTATGAGAGTATTCAATTTTAAGTCTTACAAATGCTAAGAAATACGTTTAAAAAGTAGGCTTGATTTAAAGAGGAGTTCTGTTTTGACTAAGGACAAACTATTTTGGTATGAAGACAGTTCAACAAGCTCGATTCTTGTAAAACTTAAATATCATAAAACCACAGGACTCTGTGTAGGACACAGCTGCATGTTATAAGATCAAGGTTCCGTATCTAGGTCTGCCATTAATCTCCTGTTGACTTTGCTCAGTGAATTATTTCCTCTAGCACTCAGTATTCACTGCTTTACAAATTAGGTGGCAAGCTTTTAAAGGACTGTTATTCAGTATATACCTGATTATATGCATGTGCTGCAATGGGGATCTTCAGCTCTAGTCAAGTGATGTCCTTTCCTTGACTGTATTGAATCTGTAGACTGTCCAAAGCCACCTGCACTCTTTATCAAATATGACACTGAGGTCTTTAAAGTATAGAAATCAGAGGTTTTTTTAAGATTCTTTTAAAGTCAAGTCTGTTGATTCCTTGAATTCCTTTTTATTCTCCCCCCCTTTTTTTTTTCTTTACAGACCTTCTGTTTGGTATTCACAGAATAAAAGGAAAAGACCTTTGAAGTGGCTGGCAGTAGACTCACCCTTAAACCTGTCAAGTCAACAGAGCTTCCAACATCTGGATTTACCTGCCTGTACTATTAAAATACTGTGTTGGTGTCATGGGGTGGTATGGAGTTGAGGGGAACTTTCACACTGATCTTTATTATTGTAAGGAAACACAGTAAATCACAGGGCACAGAACTTAAAGTCTTGTACAGTACAAGGAAAGGCTGGGAAAAGGTGTAAGTTTGAGGCCCCAGCTGCTGGCATAATATCAATATTCACTAGAACAAGCACTGAGATACAGAGAAATGGTGAGATTAAAAAAACTAAAAGCCAAGAAATGAAAGACTTCTAAGTCCAAAATGTTACTGTTAGGTTAGGCATGGCACAAGCCAATATTCAATGTTCTGAATTTTAAAAATACTTATATTCCATTTGGGAGTCTGGGAAGGCTATGTAACCTAATGTGAAAGCAATGCAAATGCTGCCAACTCCACTAACACATGCATCTTTACTGTTCTGAACTCAGAACATTTGGACATCTGAACAGTTGATGCTGCTGATGGACAGTTAATGTATTGTTTTCCCCCTAGGCTGGCATAAGCCTCTTCGGAAAACACGTATTTTCAAATGAAGAACTGCAAAGTGCTTCACCTGTTTGTTTCATTTGAAGAGTAATTGTACTTCATACACACAACAGGACACTTGGCAAACATACTGGTGCCTAGCAATCTCATCATGGCCAAACTTTGTTGAATGAAAAGTGGACTGAATAAATGCTGACAGTACTGTAGTGTTCACTCTTGTGTTCTGAAAGCATGGAGAATATCTGAGGGTAGGATAAGGGATATAGCTATCCAGTGTGTCTGTGTGAAAAAGCTGTTATCCAGACACTGAAAAATAAATAAATTGCCCTTAGAGTATTTTTATGAACTCACATTCAAGTGCTGTCTCAGAGAAAATGTTGATCAGAGCACCCATGTATTACAAATAAACACAAACTAAAATTTATTTTGCATAAGCACAGAAGAGAAAGCAAAATACCTTAAACTTATTTTTTATTGATTTTTGTGTAAAACACAGTCTATGGAAAAATAGATAAGAGCATTACTAATAATTTATAATAGCCCTGTTCAGAGAGACAGCACAAACAGTGACAAACACAACTACAAAGAGAATATTACACACGGGAGACATATGCTCAGTGTAAGACATTGCCAAAAAGGCATGAGAAATAATATATGATGACAGAGATCATTGTTCAAGTCAGTTAAATGTGTCACTTATTTTAAAGGCTGTAATCTCATTAACTCAAGCAGTATCATATGGTGATACAATATCAGTACTGCAACATTACTCATTATATTGATAGAAAATACCACAGGATGAACAGCCAGGAAATCAAAACCTTGTGTATTAGGAGATGCACTGTCTGCAAGCGTCTATGCATATGCATTCATTACCTCTGCATATGTGAAAATATTACACTGAAGTCAGTCTATCTAATTTTTATGCACCTGATGTATCTAATTTTCAGAGGAAAGCTGTTTCCTAACTATGTTCATACCTGTTAAATTTACTGCCACTTGGGAACTCACTGCTTTATATTAATTATTTCCTTTACTGCTAGTCGGGCAGCAAATACCATATAGACACAAACACAGAAATACACTATTTTATAGCAAATTAATGCCAAATAAAAATATGAATGTACTTTCTTACTGTTGGCACATCATATAATTCACAATGTTGGAACCAAAAATTAAATGTGGCACCAATTCACAGTAACCATTACCACAAGCTAAAGAATTTGCAAAACAATTACAAAACAATCTCTAAATAACTCAAAACCTCTAAATAATTCAAAAACATGTGCACTTAATTAACTTGTACATAGTTGCCACAGTTAATAGAATTGTAGGATAAAATTAAAGACACATGTAACCTGTAACAGAACTGTTTTAGACAATGTTAACAAAGAATACCTTAATATCCATGGAAAACAAATAACCTTTTGCTAAATACATAGAGGTCTCCATTTTATAAAACGTGTACAATTCTGTATCACATATTAAGCACAAATTTTTAAACTATACAATAATTAAGAGAAATTAGGATTATTTCATTACTTATTTTAATTAGGCAATTAAGCAATTTATATAAAGCTACACAAAAATAATTTTATACCAGACTATTCCTCAAAATATGTATTTTTTCTCCTAAGTAACTGTCTAAATGAATTTAGTTGTTTATATTTAAGCAATCTAAACTAAACAATTAGCCTTCAGTATTTTTCCAATGAGAAGTCTATAGAAATAGAATAGGTGAGTTCTAAAGAAATCAATGTGTTTGGTCACATGAATGAAAGATCCCTTGTGGTACTACACATATGCTGGATATAAAGTTTGCTAAATGTATGAGGTTGTTTACCTTCAGGCTTAACAGTGTCTTGTTAGAGTGAATTGGTCCTTAAAGAACACTACAAAGTATTAAATCACAAGTCAACATGCTATTCCAGTTAGAAGGAAATACATGGCCTAACAGGAAACCGTATGTCATTTTAATAGCATAAATATTTCACAAAATGCCTTCACATAGTTGATCTAAAAATATTGTCTATTTATTAATACTTCAATATTTCAACCTTTCAAGTAACATATAAAATTAAAACACATTTTTAATTTTCTACACACAGTTTGAAAATAGGAATGACTCATCTTTATTCTCTCCAGACATCTTTGGCAGTTTAAAATTTAGCAGTTTAATCATTGTTGAAGAAATGTAATGATGAAGTAACTTTTTGCATAGGAAAGAGGGCCAATACATTTCTGTATATACTGTCAGTGGATGCATTACAGTACAATATCTATGGACTTTGACAGTAATTTGCAGTTAGTACAATATCATAGTTCTGCAACATTATCACTACTGCATCAAAATAGTTAAATAACTGTAGGGAACATGAATGTTAAATACATGGTCTACAGAAATGTAAAATTACTGTAAAATAATAGCAGCATATAATTTTCAAATGTAGTCAGATTGTCAACATTAGTACTTTCTGCCTAAATCTGTTCAGAGGTATTATATTCTACTCTCAGTTATACCAGCCCATTCTACTCATTTTTATTAGGTTTCATGAGCAGGACTGGCATATAACATAGTATGGTATTTATCCCATTGAAATTCTCCAAGATTTGATGTGTTCTAAGATTTTTAAAGTTAATTTTATTTAAAGGAATGAAGCACAATTCTTCAACCTTGTGTGGTTTCACTCTGCAATAATGAAATAGGAAACAGTCCAGGACATTCAATTCTGCAAGCCTTTTAAGAAATGTACACCTTTTGGAATGCAATCACAGACAAAGTTAAGTTAGAAATTGTAATTGTTATTTGTTCTTCATTTTTATGTGAAAATTTGTACTAGTTTAGGCTCCTGTCTGTCTCCAGGAACAACTGAGTTTTCATTTAATGTCTAGAATGTTTCATTAAAAAGTATTGTAATTGTGTATCACCACCAGTATCACTGAAATAGCTGCCTATTGGAGGAGGAACAATAAAATAAATACCCTGGAACAAACTTACTTGGTTTTGGAAAAAAGAAAGAATGCAAACAGTTTTAATTATTTGATAGATTTATTGAACCTTTTTTTTCTTATTTTTCTCTTGAAAATATGAAAGTTTCAAATTTCTAAAATGTTTGATAATTTTTTGGAGAATGTAGCTGTTAAATTCAGCAATCCAGAGGCAGCACCTGTCTCAAATAAATCCACAATTATTGATTTACAAGAGGCTGAGAAGTTATATTAGGGAAAAAATCACTGGACACCTGCTTTCTTTTTGGAAGCATCTGACACTTGTCAGCTACTGGAGACAAGTCTCAAAGACCAATTATAGCTGTTATAATTTATTTTTTAAAAAATGGTGAAATAAAATTAATTATTTTCCTTCCAATTGACTCCATCACCAAGGCTTAAAAAGGAGGATAAATCTGAGCTTTCCAAATACTTGAAATTGAAAATTTGTGAACTAAAAAAATTATCAAATATTTGTTGACACACATAACATAGCTGTTTTTTTCAAAAAATGTATTCACAAACCTCTATTTTCAAGAAGAATCCATTGGCCTCTGATTCAATACAAGATATGTCTAAAGACATATAAAAATGTTTTAATTCTGAAAAAACTTAATGCAAATATTTTATTTTTCATCTCTGGATTTGAACATGCTTAAAATGAAAGGAAGTTCAACTGTCTCTCATTTTGTAATAAACCAGGAATATACACAGGCTTGATGTGTATGTTTGGGGAATTTGAAAATTAGAATAAAAATAAAATTGTTGCAGATATTTTGAATTTGAAATCAATAAATTAAAAACAACTAACATGAATTCTTTAGGTTTAGGCTGGCATAACTGGGGGCAGAGTTTGATTCTAAAATCTTCTTTTGCTGTGAAGCTGTTCATTTCATTAAAAGCAGAGAGATTGAGATTTACAGGACCAGTGATATTTAAGGATAAAGTCAAGCTTAAATCTGTATATTTCTGATGCATGATAGGACAAATTCTTATAAAGTACTAAATAATAAGAGAAGGTTCAGCTAAGAAAATCAGAGATTTTAAACAGTGCAAATATAGATAAGAAATATATAATTTAATACAAGAAAATTAGGACCAAATGCACAATCTGATTCACTGAAATAGAAGTTTTGCTAATTAAGCAGTAGCAGCCTGAAGGTGTGAGTTGAGTTTGGTTGTTTCATTAAAGAAGAGTAATTACTACTGATAGAGCAGTAGTAAGTAATTGTGAACATTCTTTAGAATCCAACAGGAAATGAAAATGTCAAGGTTTAGAGATTTTTAAGTATAAGAATAGTAATTTGGTTTCTCAAAACTTCAGGTATATTTCAGAGACACTTGTTGTAAAAGTTAGACCTTTATATAAAAATAGAAGATTGGATTTGCACAAAAAGATACTAAGAATTTAAGACACATTCTGGGAAATTCATGTATAATAACTGAAACTCCAGTGTAGACACATACAGAATATGAGTACTGTGATGCTTCCAACATATTGGAAGTTTCACAATGAAAATGGATTTTTATTGTTGCTGAATTATCAGCTTTTCTTTTTGTTTTAAAATATTTTATCATATTTCAAAATAATTGAAAAGTCAAAAACTAGTTTACACACATATCTTTCTATAAATGTATAGCACTGATTTGAATATTCATTATATTCATGTATGGAAATGAAGAGATGCCAAAGGTCTAAAATCCTGCATAATACTTTGGAAAAAAAAAACCACAGTACAATACCCTTTGCTTACAATATATACAATTACACCATAATTGACACTGGGTTTGCATATTCAAATCACGGAATGGTGTAAAACCACACACAAATAAATATACTGTACATGTGCAAGATGCTTTACCAAGTCCAAGGTGCTGCTCCTGGGCTGGGATAACCCCCAGTGTCCCTACAGGCTGGGAGTGAATGGATGTGGAGAGCCCTGCCCAGAAGGACCTGGGGGTGCTGCTGGGTGAGAGGCTGGACATGACCCAGCCATGGGCACTCCCAGCCCAGAGAGCCAAACATGTCCTGGGCTGCACCAAAAGCAGCATGGGCAGCAGGGCAGGGAGGTTTTGTCCCTCTGCTCTGCCCTGGTGAGAAAGACCCCACCTGGAACACAGCACCAGCTCTGGGGCACCAGCACAGGGAGGACTTGGACCTGTTGGATGAGTTCAGAGCAGGGCCCCTGAGATGATCAGAGGGCTGGGGAACCTCTCCTGTGAGGAAAGGCAGAGGGAATTTGGTTTGTGCAGCCTGGAAGGGATGGCTTGGGGTGACCGAATTTCAGCTTTCCAGCACCAGAAGGGAGCAGCCTACAAGAGAGCTGGAGAGGGCAATGGCACGTAGTGACAGGACAAGGGGGAATGGCAGTAAAATTGAATGAGAGTAGGTTTAGATTGGGTATTAGGAGGAAATTCTTTACTGTGAGGGTGGTGAAGCTCTGGAACAGGTTACCCAGAGAAGCTGTGGATGCCCCATCCCTGGAAGTGTTCAAGGCCAGGTTGGAAGAGGATTTTAAGCAACCTGATCTAGTGAAAGTTGGCAAGGCCCATGACAGGGGCATTGGAACTTACTGATCTTTAAGGTCCCTTCAAACTCAAACCATTCTGGGATTCTGTGATCATTACAAATTAATTAGTTTCAATCTCTAGTTATTTCTTAAGTAAATTATTTTGTATTCTGAACTCATTAACCCAGAAACGTGGTTTAAATAGAAGAAACACTGCCCAGAAAATGTCATATTAATAAACAGCACTCTGAACACATAAGCTCTAAGTCAAAAAAATATCTGTAAAGCCTGGTTCTAATAAAATACTATTGTGATATAACTGAGCAAAGGAACATTAATTTTTTTAAATTTCATAATCACCTGCCCTCTGTAATCCAAAACAAAAATATTTTCGTAGTTATCAGAAGTAGTAATTTTTAGTTATAAACTTCTTATAGTTTGGTTGAAAGCTTGTACTATATGTCAAGAAAGAGACTTTACAAAAACTCCTGCTTAGCTAACTCCTAAAAATGCAATTTTATGACAAAAAAACCCAAAGCCCAAACTTGTACAACAGTATTAACAAGTATCATCACATTACAGTTATGTTTTCTGGGGAGAGATGTGGAACAGACCCACTTACTTCTTCTATAACATGGCTTTTCTCCCATCCTCTTCGAATTCTCCTCAGTTTCCTACTTACACATGGCAAAAGTAACACGATCTTACCTAGAATTACAATAGAAGGCAGAACAAGGGCAAGAACAAAATTTGGTGGCGTATAAAATCTGTAATACTCTTCCTCAAAAGCTCTCTTCCATCCATAAATCAGTACATGGAAAGTACTTATAAGCAGAGCAATGTATCCAAGTGTAGACTGTGAAGAAAGAGGAAACAGGGAATATTTATGGGGGGTTTTTTGTCAGTGGTTTCAGGACCATTTTTGAAAACCTTTAGATATGCTGCATACTTTTTCTTAAAAACCCAATTTGCTCCCAAAATATCCCATAGTAAACAGAACATTTAGACAAACACTGAGGATATGAAAAAGGCATATGAACGGAACTTCTGGTAAGAAATTTGGACAGCAAACAGTACAATCAAACCTGATGTTTTAATATGTTATTGCAGATTTTTGTTGGTATGACTGTCCTGCATTCATTGTTATATCACTGCCAGCAAGGAGAAGGGCACAAATGAATCATATCCCCCATTTCTTCATCAGGATTACTGATGAGAAATATAACAATTTTTGAAAAAGGAAACAGAAGGGAAATATTATACAGTAATTTCCAATTATTTTTATTTCAGTTCCTATTTCAATTCCATTTGCTAGCTATAGTTTTGAAACATATATATATATGTCTTTCTATCTAAGGGTCAAAATGGAAACTAAGAAGTGCATCAGTATATTTTAAACTAACAGCAAAAGGACAAGAAAAACATGTGATGCAATTTTAATAAGTTCTGTTTTTGTGCCCTGTGAAAAGTTGCTATATGCTTCTCTGAAGAGTTGGTAGAGCATGTGCTAGTGTGTACTGCACAATTTTAACCACACATCTAAAGAACTAACAAAAGATATTGCTATTGCTTCTGTCAGCTACTAATGCTGTGCTCTTCAACTGGGCCCTTAATTATCATTACCAGGCTCCAGATGATAATCTCTTTAAAAGCAGAGGACTTCTGAACACAGCAAGGAACGATACTGCTTCTTCACTGGTAAATTCACATTGAACAGTGCAGTGAGCAGCAATGTCAGTTGTAATTCTTGGCAACTCTCTGCCTGGGCTTTAGGATGGCTTCTGGGAAAAGTGGAAGAATATCTTTGGCTGCTTTGCTTCCTTATCTTCCATAATACTGTGTTTCCTGGAAGCTGAGTAATAGATTAGCACATTTCCTATGGGCTCCTAAATCTTTTAGCTTTTCTCTAGGTCCTCCCTATTTTGTTTCCTTTCCTTCCTGATCAAAGTCAGCTCTTAGCCAATACGGGAGATTCCCAGCAAAGGCTACTGATAAACTGGACAAACTGGTATTGTTTGAGAAAGGAACCAACAAAAGTTAGAGGAGCGGGAAAGATGAAAGAGAAAAACCCCTAAAATGTTACCACAAAGGTGTATGTATTTAGAGACAAAAATGTGCTGTGGGGCCAATCTGCTTCAGGAATTTCTGCATTCACAATGGTCCAGTAGTTCCAAGCAATTTATATATACAAAAGATATTTTCTAAATTCTACATTTATGCAAGATATACTTCAGATTCTCTTTGTAACAGGCTATTGCTTAACCTAAAACCTGTTTCTAGTAACTTCTGACTGGAATCTTACTCATAAACTTGCTAAATACTCAGGCCTCAGTCTTTACTCTGGGGAAAAAAAATCCTATTCTTGTGAGAGAACCAAGGCAGGGCAGCCTTTCCTCAAAGTGTCTGCAAGAGAAATATTTTACTCACACTGCCTCCAAAAAACTGTAGAATTGTGCTAGCAGAGAAAAGGAATATCTACAAAAAAGTCAGCTTCCTACCACTCAAATGGCAGATTTGTGTTGTTTTTTGCTAAAAACCATGAAGCTCAGCTTTCAAAACCTGTCTGCTCTGTCCATTGCCACTTTAAATGATGGGGTTTGGACTTGAAGTCTTAAACTGGAAAACAAAACCAGCAGTCATTTATGTTTATAGTATATATTTGCAGTTTAACTTTCCTCACTAGACTGAAGGACCCAGTGCAGCATAGCTTGCAGACAGTGTTCTCCTTTCCTTGTATTTTATGTGAACACTCAAGGACTGGTTTCAATAAATGTCTTTTTTTCTGTTTACAGTGTGTTGGTTTAAGCTGTTTATTCTGCCTCCTCTGCCAAAATATGAATTCTTTTGCCTGTGTCTTCCCTGGCTCCTTATCCAAATATATTTAGATGAGAAAAAGAAGAATACCGAAGTGGCATTTAAGAAAACTGATGCATTAGTTTATCAGCCCCAGCTTTCTTCCCTGCTGCTTTTCTCAGTAAACTTCAGCTCTGGGTTACGTTGACTGCAGAGTTTCACACTAAGTTTCAGTCATCTGGGCTCTCCTACTGAGAAAACTCTTCATCGCTGTCTCATTCTGTGCTTCCTCTGTCTGGAGGTTATGAGTGTTTCTCTCCACATCATGATGAAGTAATCAGACCTTTGTTTGTACAGTGGTCAACTCTGTACTGGAGCAATTCCTGTTCTCTGCTGGTCTCCTAGCTCCTTCTAGGACTGACACAGTAATTTCCTTTTGCACTATTAAACCTTCTAATATCTAACTTTGTGCATATGCATACTATGAGTGAAGGAGCAGAGCCTGTATTGCGTATCCTCTTAAAGTCCTTTTCCCTTGATGAAGCAGGCTGGAATTTTTGGGGCTGCTGACACCTGTGTTTGAGACCAAGCTAGATAAGATGGAGGCATCTCCAAAATAATTTGGGATATCAAAGACAGCATGACTTCTGTGCAAAAATACTAACAACTGTTGTTTCTTTAGAGTTTTAGGAAAAGTGTGTTTGAAGACTGTTTCAACTATTGTAGGTTGGGGAGATGCTGCTTAGGGCTTGTTCTACTGGAACAAGGCTAGTCTATACTGTACCTTTTAATAAACTCAGATTTTCCTAGTAGGACTCAAGACTGAGTACATTCTAGTAGTAAAACTATTTAAGATGAGGCTAGACGCTTATTTTGATGAACTGCATCGACTAAGATGAGCAAGCAAGAATATGTTGTTCTCAGTGGGAAGTGCTGAGCTGGGACACTGAGTGGCTGACTGACTGATTCTTCATCTGTCAGATGTGAAACAAGTTCAGCAGCTGTTGTGGCAAATCATCTGAGATTCAGGATTAAAGCTAGAGACATACTGCTTTTCCCAGCTGAAAAGAAAAGCAGCAATGGGATGATAGGTTAGTAGTTCCATTGTTTGTTCTGCGAACTTAGAGAAGATTGAGGAATTTAAATTCAGTTTTCCTTCATTGCACTGCACTTCGGTAGAAGAAAAAAATAAAAGAGCGTAACTATTATAATGTTTTATCTGTTCTCCTTGCATACTGGGGACAGGGAAACATACAGAATACAGACTCCCTTTACTCTAGTAAGCAATCACTGAAAGTCTATTTTCTGATTGAAGAAAGCAAGAAGACTTTTTTGACAAGAAACTAAATGAAGAATAACTTACATCGTGAGAATTAATGACAGTAAATACTCATTAATTTTAAGGAAATTTTTAGTAGCTTGATACTTTTGTGATTAAGAATTGCAAATGGTCATAGCTCATTACCAATGCCAGTTATCTTCTGCACATAGTGCAGTATGAACTGTAACATACATCTAGAGCAAACAACTTATTCCCAAATTCCAAAAAATACTGAGAGATGGGTCATTAAAATTCATAGTTATTTAAATTTGGAACTATTTTGACTTCATTTACAATGGAAATAACTAAAGTAAATATGTTCTTGTAGATATAACATCGTGATTATTCTGTGGGTTTTGACTCAGGAACACAAGCCTGAAAATTGGAAAAATGAGACAATGAAAAATAAGACAAAAATGCTCTGTGTGTGGCTGGAAGTTATTACTAGTTAAAGGCATCATGTCACTGACAAGTGAATACATATTTTTCCCCATTGTACCAATGTTTTGTATCACCCAACACCCAACTATTGTCCCCATACAGAGAACTCCAGAGGGCAGAGATGTTGTAACAATGCACTTGAGTATTTAATCTCTCTGAAAGCTCAAAACCATGACTCTGAATAAACAGTTCTGTCATGGTAACTCCACTTTGAAAAACTTTTCAGAAGTTTTTGTAGGTCTACCTGCAGTTTTCCAGTAATGGAAATCATAAGGGAAGGGAAGACATTACAGACAGACCTCAAACAACTACAGCCATTTAAGTGTTCCCCACTACTCTCTTTAAAATGTCTGAATTATGAAGAACAACCTAAGCCCTGAACTTTAAAGTTAGTGCTCACATTTTGAACAGGACTCAGAATTAGGCAGTATTATTAGGCTAAGCTGAAAAAAATGTTAATGAGAAACAACTGAGCTAAGACTAAAGCCAAAGTCAGAAAACAAAAGATAACAAACCCCAAAACTGTGCACACTAAAGAATTTTCACCTGACTGAATCCTAGCAAAATTTGTTATACCTGACTGCTACCTAAAACTACTCCAATTATGTGTAGGAGCAAGCACTGAGCTGTTCATTAAAGCCTGTATTTCTCAGTATTTTATGCTGGTTAGATTTGCATGTTCTAGGTATTTACCTGAAGAAGGAAGGCAGCAGATGGTCAGCCTTGAAAAGCCCCTGATTTAAATAAGTGAAGCTTTATATTTTATTAGTGGGTATTTTCAGCTAATGGGAATAATTCAGTTGGAGAGCTGTGGCAAGTCCCACAGTGGAAGGGAAGTAAAACTCAATCAATGGCACCATGGCTGTCAGAGGGCTGTGCAATAAAAATCCTGCAGAGCAAATTAAGTCTTCAAGTTTAATAGCTATGCATCTACCTATATAAGTATCTCATCAGTATCAATGCATTTAGCAGGTTTGTCCAAATTTATCGAATTTGAATTTAGCAAGAAATTTGAAGAACAGAAATGGAAAAGATTAGTGATCATTTGGTCTTAGCTATGTTGGTTATTTAAGATCAAATGTAAGATGAAAAGTCCCATTCTAACACTCATGAAATGATTAATGTGCCTTCATGGTAACATATTTGCTAAGTAATTGTTGCTTTTATTGAATTACCAGAGACAGAGGGGAAAAAAAGGCCCTTGTCACATTGCAATGAGATTTTTATTTATGATCTTGATCATGATCATGATCAAGGAATTCTTGTTAACACCAAAACCCCCTTATTAAAAAAGTAACACACCTGAATAAAACTGAACTCCCTCCAGTTTAAGGCACTGTTTACTGAAGGGATGGAAGTTACTGCCAGCAAAGAAAGCAATCCAAGACTCATTATTCCAAAGGAGATGTACATTTCAATTCGCCACACTTCTTCCTCATTCCAAGAATTTTCAACATTTGCATGAACCTGATGAAACAGCAGAAAAGAAGAACTTTATTCTAAAGAATATTAAAAATACCAACGGAAGTTATTTGGCTGACCTAAAGTTCACAGTCACAGGACAACTATAAAATGGAGTCAAATATTTCAGAGGTTTCCTTGTGCCTTGGAGAATAACAACTGTTTCCTTACTGCTGGTATTGGCTCTTGCTAGGTTAAAAACATGTTAAACTTGGAAATTTAGATGAGATGCTAAAAGAAAATGTAACATTATGTATAATTTAGGACAATACTATTATAAAATCAGGTCATTTTGCACAGTTTGATACACTGTAGAAAAGGAGCTGTGTTCTTCAGACTCTGCAAACTTAAATTCTTAAGTTTTCTTTAAACTCTGCAAACTTATGTTGGATAAACCCACAATTTATTTTTAGTTTGTTACATTTAGAAATAGTTTAGCATAATTTCCTTCAGCATTTCTATGCTGAGTCCAAGCTTGTTTCTCTCTTTCACTATTGACATCTGATTTTTCCAAGATGGTTCTTGCTGGAGAGCTTCACCAGAAAAAAGAAACAATTCAGGACCTTAACAGCTAAGAAACTTAGATATTCAATTATTTTTTCCACTTCCAGTTTAACTATCACAATATGGCACTATTTGAAAAAGGTGCACTGGAAATATTAGCAAGTGAGTTTTACAGTATCATTAAAATGAAGATAATTTCTTAGTAAAAGTACCAGTGAAACCTTTAGTATTACTAATTTTAAGTGTGAATTACAGATTCTTGTTGCCTATTATAGTTTTGCCCTTCCTATCTTTCACCTAAGTTCAGTTTTTGATGCTAGCTCTTTCAGAGTTTGTGACACTCCCTGTTAATTTGTTACATTTGATTTTATTTTCTTATTTGGTTCTCCTTTCTGTTCTATCACATCTCTCATTCCTACGGATTTTACGTGGTGAATGGCAATGCTGTTTTTGTGGCAATGCTGCTTTTCTCCCACTTTAAAGGTTACAATAAAAGCTGTCTCACCCTCTAGAAGAGAATCTCCTCTAGAGGATGACAGATTTGTCAGAGAATGTTTCAGGATTATGCAAGATCAATTGCTCTTGGAAACTATGAGTCAATTTCAATTGCCTGCAATAGACGATGTCCACAGAATTTTAAAAGAATAAAGTAAAGAATAAAGTATTTTTAGCATTGGTTCAAAACATTACAAAATATCAGCATCTTCTTTTTTTTTTTTCTTTCTTTTTGGAACATAGAAGTATCTGTGAGTATGATTATAATATCTGCCTTTATACTTTTCACATCTGTAAATGCACTTATGATATACATATTTACTCCATGTGTTAAGTATACATAGAAAGGAACATACATCAGAATTTTCCTGCTGTTGCTCTTATCCTGTCTATCCTACGTTCTTCTTGTGTATATTGCTAACAGGAATTTCAGTAGGACACGTTCTTGATTCCCCCATCACACAAACTTGACTGCAGATTGACCCACAAGGTGAGCAAAATGCACAGGTACTCATTTTAGACTCCTTATTTGGCACCACCAATGCATAAGATAACCCACAGCGTTTTGTGTCGAAAGCAATAGGACAGATTCAGAAAAACCCAGTTACAGTGTTCAGGAGCCATATGCACCCAGCCAAGGCGTTTCCAGCTCACTTACTGAAGACTGTCTTACCTGCTGATATGCCAAGTTGAGGAATAGGTACCGCTCCGATCTCCTCATGGGCAAGCAGAGGCTGTACACCACGTGCACTGCTGCAAAGAAAAAGCTGAGCAGTCCCAGCTGCTTTCGACACTGGAGCCAGCTGTCCAGCCAAGGGGGAAACCGCCGATACTTTGTGCCGTAGTGAAGCTGATAAGCAGCTGCAATAAGTCCTGATAAATACACCAGAGAAAGCAAAGTGATAGCAACAACTGGCAGAGTCTTGTTCACAATCTCAATGGGAATCTTGTAAAAGTCACTCTGCTGATTTCTCATGTACGGATGGATGACATCTCTGACAAAGGAATAGATGAAGAAAAATGTTGCCAGGCTAATGGCAATCAGTACAGGCCCCTTCCACAGGGTGAACAGTCGCAGAGGCAGGTTTTCAATCTCTCTTGAGGATGACAATGCCCCCAGATCAATAGGAATGAAACTGAGCTGACGAGCAAGCTCCATGACTTGATGGCGAGCCTGAACATTGTTACTGCATATATAGACCTGTTGGGAAAGTCAAAGGAGTTATCCATAGTCAGAGAAAGTGACTCAAAGGTAAACAAAAAAATAGCAAAACCCACCAAAACCTTAGGGGCTTCCAAATCACAACTACAACACAACCACTAAAACTGTATACTTTATCCCAGCTTATATCACCAACATCACAATAAAATCACATAAAAATCTAGCCAAAGTGCAAATATGCACATTGATTTATCAACAGAGTAATCAAAACAAAACTGGCTTTTCTTGGATTTAATAATGGGGCATGTCTTGGTAACCTGTACACTGAAACCTGTCATACTGAAATGTCTACAGGACTGGATTTACTTGAAGCCAATAGCTGAAAGCATTTCAGAAAATTCCAAATCTCTCAAAAATACAGGAATCTTGAACAATGACCCTTAAACAACTACAGCATACACAGAATGAAAAGCAGCAAACTGTGTAGTCTCTCATGGGTAACAATTTCAGCCTTATTTCACAACCCAGATTTCCACAATTTCAGATCCGAGCATTTAACAGAAAAAACAAAAACTAGCAACCAAATAAGAACTTATTCTAAAGGCCAGTTTATTATACAGTGGAAGAAGTGTACTGTTATAGAGTACTTCAAGGTTCTGTTAAAATTTACAATGGGCTATAGTTTCCCCAACACTATTTGCTGATCATCTGCATTGAAGCAAATATAATCTCTTTTAACTAAACTGAATTACTTTTAGTGTAGTGCTATTCTGGAAGGGGATAGAAGAATTTTTTAAATTATGCTAATTCCCTATCTATTCCATTCCATTTAATTCTACCTGAAGTGCCACAAAACTCAATTTAGTCTCCAGCGGTCATGTCACATTAGTTATTTCTTCTGTATTTCTCAGATTTCATAAAGCTGTGAATGACTGGATGCTCGCACAGGTTTAAATCCTTTACATCACTTCAGCAGAACATGAAAAACATAAAAGTGCATTTTCCATATGCAGGATGGATTTTCAGAACATAACTGGGAAGGAATTTGGACATGATGTTCCTAAGTAGCGCTGGATCAAATGAATGATCACATAGAAACATAAGTGCCTCCTTCTGTTCCCTCACATTTATGATTTTGGGGCGCTCTAAAAGCTAGACATTTCTTTCAATCAGTTTGCTGCTACATTGAACATAAGCATTTCTAAAACAGCTGATTCTCGAGCTCTGGGAAAGGGACTTGAGATTTCTGTGTATTTCTTTCAATAGTTCACCCCAATGCTGCCACTAAAATGTACTGAGAAAGACTGTCTCTACACTTGTATAAAGCATAAGAAAACACATAAACGTATTTCCTATAGAAAACATTAACACCCAACTCTTCTTCTCTGTCTGTAGTGACCAAGAGGTCAGTTGTTTGCTCTAAGCTAGTATCCACATTTCCTCTGCAATCTTTAAAGACAAACAGGCAACACAGGGAAAAAACTGGACCACTGACTTTATTTGTCTTAGAGTGGGATGAACTAAACTCTGAAGTTTTTATTGGCTACTAAAATGTAAGCTACATGTCCAACATTTCAGGCATGTTAAATAAGAGAATGTAAATTTCATGAATTCTGGCTGTTACATTCAGTTCCTGTAATTTTCATCTTACAGATACGTTAAATTAATACAAATAAAAACATTTACCTGTCTGCTGGCATCCTTTGGTCCTAACTGCAGTGACCAAGCTGAAATGACATTGAATCCTTTGACAATTAGGGAGTCGGGAAATAGTGATGCCAAATACTCTGCATTGGAGTCTGGGTATTGATCTACCCTTGTATTATTGCTGACATCAATCAGAATTTTACCAGCAAGTAAATGTTTGAGATCCCACAAAGAGATGTAATGTTCTCTGTGTATGGCTACAAAAATGATGTTTGTTTTAGCTATTGCATCTTCGTGGTGAGTGACATCAACCACATGGGGAAAGAAGTCAGCAGCGTGTTTGGGGTTTCTGCTCCCTACGACCACGTGGTACCCACATCTGATAAGTCTGATTGTCAATGACTTAGCGAAGTCTCCACTTCCAATGATGCCTATTGTGACCTTACTGATGTCCTTGATGCCATTGGCAACATTTGGTAGAAAAGTTTCATTGAGGTTCTTGGGACTCCCCATCATAGAGATTGATTCCATACTTCCAAAACACCAAACCTACAATGATTTCTTTAGGGGAAAAAAAATCAAAGAGAAGAAAAAAGAAAAAACAACAGAAGGACAAATCAGCATCATACAATTTTATGAAACCTCAAAATCCATTAACACCTCTGGAAGCAAAATCTTTGGTTCTAAATTTCATATTATATTTTCTCTTTAATCAAGTATGTGCTAATCAATTTTGTCTTGCAATGTGTCACCAATAGAAAGAGAAAAAAGAAATATAAAGTACTTCAAGCACATCAATAATACAATTACTTAAGTAAACAACCGTTTTTTCATCTTCTCCTATTTCTTACCTTCCACTGCCCTGGAATACTGGACCACAAGATAAATTTCTACACTTGAAACTAATGGTCAATAGAATAATGAATCAACATGTAAAGAAAATTGGAAAATAGTAGAATGTAGAGAGCATTGGCCTGTGATCAGCATGAGATCAGTGAGTACAAGGATGCTGAATTTCATTAGAAGTTTATGCAGGTTATTACTGTGATATCCTCTCCTGGCCATGAGGGAGGAGACGCAAAAGTCTCAAAGCTGCAAATGTCATGACATCACGACAAACGTCCGTCTGACATACTCACCTGTCAGCCTGGAAAATGGGCTGTCCATGTGGATCCAAAGGCAAAAACTACTAAGAAATTCATCAAGAGCTAATCGTGAGATCACTGATGACATTTCTAGGTCAGACTGCTTGGTCTGGCCATGGATGTATAAGGATTAACTGTGGATGCAAGGGTAAAGGATTCATGGCCATGAGTCACAAATATGCTTAACACATTTTTCTATCCAGGCAAGTAAGATAAATCCTGGAAACAAACATGGGACAGCCTTCCGTAAAAAGCTAATGGCAGGAAGAGTCAGATTTCACACAATAATAAAAGGGAAGATAATTTTAGGACTGAAATTCAGTGTAGTAACAGATATTTTGAAGAAAAACAGACGCTAAGGTTCGCAGAAAAATAAAATAAATATTGCTATATCCTTGGTCACAGAACTGCAATGAAGCTCTAACAAAGACATTAAAACCAACAGAACAACCCTCAGGAGGGAAGTCTTCACATGAAACCACAGTTATGACCTAGGTGGTTCTGCATCATGGGGAGGGGGGGTGACCCTGGCTGGAGGCCAGGTGTCCAGAAAGGCTGGGCTGAGGAGAGAAAATACCACCAAAGACTCAGGAGTTGAGATAAGGAGAGGGAGAGATCACTCACCAATTACCATCAGAGGCAAACCAGACTCTGCTTGGGGAAATTAACTGACTTTATTACCAATCAAAATCAGCAGGATAGTAAAACAAATCCTAAAGAAACACCTTCCCCTCAACCTAGTAAGCTCCTCCTTGGTCTTAACTTTATTCCTGATTCTCTGCCTCCTCCCCCTATGCAGCACAGGGAGACAGAGAATGGACATTCAGTTCATCACATGCTGTTTCTGCTGCTGCTTCCTCCTCAGGGAGAGAAGTCCTTCTCCTGCACCAGCATGGGGTTCCTCCCACAGGAGAGTCCTCTGCATACCTCTCCAGTGTGAGTCCTCCACACAGGCTACAGCTGTTTACAAACTCCTCCAGTGAGGGTCCCTTCCACACAGAGTGCAATCCTCCAGGAACAGGCTGCTGCAGTGTGGGTCCCCATGGTCACAAGCCCTGCCAGGAAACCTGCCACAATGTGGGCTCCTCTCTCTAGAGGTCCATGCCAAGCCCCTGCTCCACTGCAGGCTTCCCATGGGGTCACAGTCTTCTCTCAGGCACCCACATACACTGCTGTGGGGCTCCTCCACGGGCTGCAGGTGGATCTCTGCTCTACCATGAACCTCATGGGCTGCAAGGGGACAGCTCCCTCACCATGGCCTGCACCACAGCCTGCAGGGGAATGTCCAATCCAGTGCTTAGGGTACCTCCTCCTCGCCCTCTTCAATGGCCTTGGTGTCTATGTAAACTATTTCTCTCCCATGTTCTCATCCTCTCTTCTGGAGCTGCAATTACTTTTTTTCCCCTTCTTACCTATGTTACTGGAGAGGTGCTGCTACCATTGCTGATGGGCTGGCCAGCCATGGTCCATCCCAGACCCAGCTGACACTGGCCCCATTAGACACAGGGCGAGATTCCTGCAGCTTCTCATAGAAACCACCTTACAGCACTCCTCCCCACCCAGCTACCAAAGTCCTGCCAGGCCAGCCAATATAACTGTAGAACAGGAATAAATTCTGAAAATTAAGGAAGCAATGAGGAGAGGCAGGCTAAGAAGGAGCAAAAAGAAACCACAAGGTTGCTGTCTTGGGAGCAATCAACAACACAGCACATGGAACTTTTTAATGAGCCACCATCTAAGACCTGATATGACGGTAATTAATCATCAGTGGGGGATATTAACCAGTCATTGGCTAGAAATACAGCATGTGTGGTGAACAACCTCCCACAACTGAAAGCAGCTTTGTGTTTCAGAAACTACAGGAAGCTACTAGAACGGGCACTTTTCATTTCAGCTTTGACTAGAAGGTACTAACTCACTGAAACTGGACTAAGAAGTTAAAGACAGAAAGCAGTATGTGGAAGTGACCACAAAGTTAGTATTCGAAGAAAAGATTCTAACACTGAATTCTTCTGGCAGAGCACAAAGATTTCTATGCATGTACTCAAAAAAGCATTGACTTTTTCCTTACCATGTGACCTCAAATGTATTTTACACATGACCAAACTACCAGTATTTCCCGTATCAGGATGGGTTTGCACCCAGGAACATGAGAATATACAATGAGATAAAAGATGTAACTGGTTATGACAGAACATGTATGCTTTCACCATGTAATTACAGCGGCCCATTTCAGTTCATATCATGTAACCAGAATGTGCTGCAAAACCTTGAGACTGAAAGGGTACCACCTTGGGTGAAAGGGAAATGGGCCACTGGTACCATTTAACCATGCTGCAGCCTGCTTTCAGTTTTAGACCAAAGGATCCTGGGGAGAGTGGGCACATAGGACTTGGACATGACAAACTGCTCTGGCGGGCTGAATTTGGCCTGCTGGCCAAAGTTTGTCACTGCCTGTTCTAAGGAAAATACAGTGCGAGTAACAGAATCAAACGAACAGATTTCATAAAAAAGCCTCAGGGGAACAGGCTGACATGATTTTTAGACAAGTAATCTAAGAGATGTACAAGACTAGAGAGCTAGCAGTTACTGAAAAGACTATATTAAATGCACAAGTGTAATTCAGAGGCAAGAATGTATAAGACTGTTTTAACTGCAACAGGAGAGCTTTCCTGACCTGAAAAATCACACAATTAAAAAAAAACTATGTGTGCATGGCTAAGGAGCACTATAAAAAGACTGTGCCATCATGTAGGGACAAAATCAGAACAAGGATGGTACAGAAATGAGTTTGCAACTAGTGAAGAAGATAAATGGCAACAAGTGCCGTAAATACAGTAAAACGTCAAAAGACAGAAGGCAAGGTTTAAAACTTCAGAGGAAAAGGAACAAGCTATAACTCATACAAAGTAGGACGAATTCTTAAATGTCTTCTTTATTTCAGCCCTCAGCAGAAAAGTTAACTGTGAATAGGTATTTAAAGAAATCCTTCTATGGGGGACAGACAGTGAGGTCAAAGTGGAAAAGTTAAGAGTAAAGGATAAAGTTAAAGATAAGATAAAGATTTTCAAGTCAGCAGACACTTAATAATCAGCCTTTGATGCTTAAAATGCTGACCAAAGTGACATCTTCAGAACTAGAAAGACGACAACAGGCAGACTAGCACATACTGCTTAAAGAAGTGAGGACGACTAAGGAAAAACAAGGACTTCTTAGCCTAACTTCAGCACCTGGACAGATTTTCTATCAAGTCATTGTGCAATCAGTTAGTAAATAAATGGGAAGCAGATGATAAGAAGCAGATAAGACAGGTTGTTCAGGAAAAGATTTCAAATAAACCAACCTTCTTTGAGTGAAACTGAACTAACTGATTTCAGGGTTACAAAAATTATTTAAAATGATACAGATTTGACATATGGTCTTAAAAGAGCTAAGAGAACATCAGATAGCTATGTCAGCCAGACGGTGACAAACACGTGAAAAACTGCCCCTGGAAAAATAACTGCGGGAGGAGAAAACTGAGCCAAGGCAAGCCGGGCCCCTCTATCTGTGACCCCTTCTCGCTCGGGCGGGCACTCCCGGGGCGCGGGCCGGTGTCCCCGGGCGGGCTGGCGGGCGACAGCGCCGTGCGGAGCTCCAGCCCGGAGCAGCTCGGCGGGGCC
>VXBR01007014.1:1205256-1227581 GCA_013400215.1 Cisticola juncidis
CGCCCCCTGCGGCCGCTCCGCCACCGCCACCGCCACCACCACCGCGGGCGGGCGGCCCCGGAGGGCGGGGGAGCCTCCGTGGGCACGGGGCGGCAAGCGTGGCCCTGTGGGCAGGAGGGCCGGTGGTATGCTGGGGTGCAGCGGGAAGAGTGTGGCCAGGTGATTTTCCCCCTCTATTGGGCCCTGGTGCTGAGAGGGGGAGAGCTGAGTCCATTCTGGGCTCATCAGTGCAAGAAAAACTACAGAGGCCAACGGACACAACAAAGATGATGAGGGATCTGGAGCATCCCTCTTATGAGGAGAGACAGTGAAAGCTGGGCCTGCTTAGTCTTGATAAAAACNGACTGTGGGAGCTAGGCCCATTTAGTCTGGAGAAGACTGAGAGGGAGTCTCATCAATGTATATAAATATCCCAAAGACGTGTGTCAAGAGGGTGGTGCCAGGTTCTTTTCAGTGGTGCCCAGCAACAGGACAAGGAGCAACTGCCATAAACCACAACTCAAAAGTTTCCACCTCAGCGTGAGGAAAACTTACTTCACGTTGAGGGTGGCAGAGCACTGGCACTGGCTGCCCAGGGAGGTTGTGGAGTCTGCCTCTGGAGACATTCAAAACCCACCTGGGTGCTCTCCTGTGTAACCTGCTCCAGGTTACCCTGCCGTGACAGGTGTTGGTTAGATGATCCCCAGAGTCCCTTCTAACCTTAAAGTTTCTGTGTTTCTGTGATCTGTGACAGCACAGGGGATCAGTGCAGGGAAGGAGGGCTGTGGATGGCCCTGCAGTGCCCTCAGCTTTGGCTGCTGTCACTGCTCCAGCACAGCCCCTCTGGCCTGTGCAACACCCCCAGGGTGAGAGCCGGACCCGGGGTGCTGCTGACACAGGGGCAGCTGTGGGCAGCTGGCCCGTCCCCAGATGAGCTCATGGCCTGGAGGGCAAAACGCTCCTTCCAGGCCCTGCCCCACCTTGGCTGCCCTGGCCCAAGACATTCTTCAGCAGAACCTGTCACCAGCTGCCTTTCCTTATCCTCTCCTGGCAAAAGGGTGCTGCTGCAACCAGTGCCAGCTCCAGGGCTGTGGAATTGTACGGTCCTGTGTCACAGAATGTAGGATTGGAAGGGACCCTTAAAGGTCACAGAGTCCAACCTTTGCAAGGAGCATGAACATCCTCCAGTAGATCTGGGTGTTCAGAGCTCTGTCCAGCCTGACTGAATGTTTCCAAGTATAGGGCACCTGCCACTTCTCTGGACAACCTATTCCTGCATTTCACCACCTTTCTCATGAAAAATTAATTGTGAGGGGGTGTTGGGTGTCCCTGCAGCCCAGAACAGCTTCCCAGGTGTGGTTAGTGGGGAGGTCACTCCCCATATTTGCTGTGTGCCCAGTATTCTCTGTGTAGTTGGGAGTTGTGCTCTAATTTAAGTGTTACTCAAAATGAGAAACACATGGTTCAGCCACATAACAGCAGAGCCCCAAGATCTGAATTCTGTCTTGTTTGAAATGTCCAGTTGCGGACAAATGGAGCTTTTGCCTGAAAAAGCATAGCTTCTGATTTTAACATCTTCTGATTTTATTTATGATTTAATAAATTCTGATTTAATAAATTCTACCTTTCATTAAGCTATGCTGTGTATGTAACAAGGTAGAATCCTCAATTCTTTGTTTTTAAACTGACCAATGCACATGAAAATGTGTCTCTCATGTTGCAGCAAAAACTGATGAATGCACAGGTGATTGAAAAAAAGCCGCATGATGACACTGAAACACTGAAGGTAACAGTTTTCGTCTTTGTGAGTGCATGCTGACTTGTTCCTATAATGTATTTACCAAGGACTTCAGCAAAATTAACCATGCAATTAAAACAATTGTTTCCATATATAGTCATGAGAACCATGCTGCAGAATTTGAAAAGATGACTGTGGCAGTCTTCTGTTGTAGTATAGAAGACATTCATTCCCCATCCCAATTATTAAATAAGTAAATTTCTTGATGTTGAAATCCTGTGTTTTTAAAGTATATTTTTATTTGGTAAACAGGTGCATGGAAATTATATTGCTTGATTTTCCAAACTTCATTTTCAACTCCCAAATACTGAGGACTGAGTTGCTACTCCACAGAACAAAACAAAAAGGTGAATCCACTGACACACCACTCAGGACTGAATTGGTGTTTTCCATGGTGAGAACTGGCATTTCAGCTCTTCATTTTCATATTCTAATAGTCTCCTTTGCTATTGATTGAAAAGTCATTATCCCAGGCTTGTTTTTTGGTAGCCAGTATAGCTACAATAGTATGAGCTCAAAAATTTTAGTCCAGCCAACAAATATATCAAAATAAAAAAGCAGAATGTTCTCTCCTGCATTATTTGTGGCTGATTCTCTTTATATGCTAGTTTATGTGACTCCTGTTACCAGAAGAATATTTACATGAAAATGGGTACTTGAGTCATGTGCCCCAAAATTATAATGTATCACACAAAATCAGAGCAATCATGGTCTTATAATTCTTATTTGAATTAAAGCCTTAATAAAAAGGCTGTAAATTGGAATGTTTGTCATTGTTTTCCTGTGGGATCTTTTTAACATGATTATTGCAGTCTAGTGAACCGAAGACTCCAGCATTCAGGAGATGCTCATTAGATCTGATTCTTTCAACAAGTTGGGAGCTTTTTTCTTATGCAGGTGTATGATTAACAATGCATGATTTGTTACCTGTTTCCTGAGCAGCTGTTTGGCCTTGTGAGTTTGGCCTCTAGCTGCATTTTCATGGGAAAGTGTCACAGGTTCTGTCCTCCAGCCTGCACTATTTAGGGTGTGTCAGCTCTGACCCTGGTCCTGCATTCCTAACCCACAACCCCACAGGCATCATTCAGTGTCTCTTCTCACCTACGTTGTTAATTTCTTCAGTTGTTCCTCCTCTTGCTATGTGCAAACCTATCTGACTTTAGCCTTTGGCACAGGGTAAATGAGGGAACTCTTGAGATGTGGTCATTTACCAGGCTGTTGAACAGACACCACTAACTTGGTATCTAGTACATTTAAAAATTAAAATCAAGGCAGTTTGATGGATTTAACTTGTTCTTATGTTTTTCTTCTACCTTTTTGAGGTTTTGCAGTTAGAAAACTCTTGTTTGAAATTGAGACTAAAACATTGCTGTGAACTGATCTGTTTAAACAGGAAAAGCATAGAGGGCTTTATTTTGCATGGAGATTAACATGAGAGCAAGGGTATATAAATACCTTTTATATACTTAAGCTCTCAGCAAAATTGGACCATGTCTCTGTATTAAGAAGATGAAATTGGATAGTTACAGTTCTCTCCAATTACGTACCAAGATCTATGGTCAGTGTACTTTTCAAATACCATGTTAAATGACTATCTTAAACAATCTGTTAAAATACATTATTTTCTCTTAGCAGGTGTTTTTCTTGTTTTAACAAATTCCAGGGCAGCATTATTATTTCTTCCTTTATGGAATAGAACATAACAAAGGACTTTTGAAATGGCAGTGGAACAGATATTCTGGTTCTTCCTCTTGGCAATGGGAAAGCAAAGCCCTGGAGATTTCCTTGTGGCAAAAGAGTGAAAACAAACACATAAAATTTTGCTCCCGATCAGGACAACAAAATCAAATAGAATAATTTTTGGCATGCTATGCTCAACACAGCTAATTTTATAACCTAGCAGAAAAATACAGTGTTTCCCAGCCAGGAACATTTAGACCAACTCATTTTTTCATATGGCAGCCTGCAATTACTCTAAAAATAAAACTTATACTTCTTACCCATTCTTTGTAAGGACAAAGTGGATCTGAGAGATATGTTATTGCTCACTTGAAGAGAAGGTGTTTTTTTTTTTTAATAAATAGATTATTAAAAATACCTCTACCTTACTACTAATTAAATTAAGAACAAAAATGAAAGGCAAACACCTCAACTAAAGTCTCTTGCTTCACTTGTTGGATTTCATCAATTTGTGATGTCCCCTTTTCAGTAACTCTCCAGGTATGAGCACTTCTCTCAGACCCTGTAGGATCTGAATTTCAGTAGTCAAAAGCATAGACAGAAGCACAAACTGAAAAAACTAAAACTATGTTCTTTTGAGAAAAAGTGGAGAGAGGAGAAGAATGTAATAAAGAAAAAAGAAAGGGAAAAGGAGAAAAAATAGAAAGCATGAAGGAAAGAGAAGAAATGCCTTTATAGAGCACATTTAATAAGCTATAGTTGAGAAATACTGGCAAGTCATGTGAAACAAGACAAGGTATCTCTTCCCAAGAGAAATTACAAAATAAGGGTGATTCACCTAAAGTAGAGGACTACTCTTACCCTCCTTTTCCTCCTACAGAAGAAAAAAAAATGTCCAGGTTTACCCTTCTATTTCTAAGGCAATCCCAGTAGAAAAACAGTGAGGATTGTTTCTAATTTTATGATCTGATTAATTTTATTAACCAGAAAGAAGCTGAAGGAAGGAAGGAAGGAAACCTTTCCTAGATTTCTCTGACTATGGTTTTCCATAGCTATTGTGATGCCCAGTTGAGGGGTTTCAGGACCTTTGTTCTTGGTTTCATGCGGAGAATGAAGTCTTTTGCAACCTTTCCACTTCTTGAAACACCATTTGATTTGTGTTGTAAGTAACAGAAGGTCAGAAATTTTTTCCTTGGTTTGTGGCTGCTCATCTTAAAAGGTATCTACAAAATGAGACAGTAGGTTCTAAAAGTGTGATCTTATGCCTGCAATAATTGTTGGACCCAAAGTCAGGGGGAAAATACATTATTTTTCTAATGCAAACAATTGCGTGCAGACCAAAGCTTTTAGTCAGTTGACATCTTAACCAAGAACAGACATACCCTCCTTCCTAGTAAAGAACTGCAAAACTGAAAAAATTATTCAAAAGACACTATTACTTTCCTGAATACTAAAGTAGCTGAGGAAAGCATAGGCTGGATTGTGGCTTGACCATCATTTGACAGCCTAAGATTAGTGTGTTTCATGTTTTTAGTTCTTTGATTTCAAACTTCACAAAGCTGCAGACCACAGATTTTTCTTGAAAGCAGAAGAGAAGTGAAAATCAAGATCATAGAACGTTTCAGGTTGGAAGGTATCACAGTGGGTCATTTTGTCCAATCACCCTACTCATGCAGGGTTATCCTAGAGCACCTGGCATAGGATTGTGTCCAGAAGGTTCTTGAATATCTCCAGGGAGGGACTCCACAACTTCTCTGGACAATCTGTTTCAGTGTGTGGTCAGCTGCACAGTAAAGAAGTTCTTCCTCATATTCAGGTGGACCTTTCTGTGCATTCGTTTCTCCCTGTTGCCTCTTGTCCTATTGCTTGGAACCACCAAGATGAGCCTGGAGACATCCTCTTGACACCATTCCTTCAGAGACTGACAAACGTGGATAAGGTCCCTTCTCAGTTGTCTCTTCTCAAGGCTGAACAGACTCAGTTCCCTCAGTGTTTCCTCCTAAGAAAGATAGATGCTCCTCTTCCTTTGTTCATCTTTGTTCTCCTCTGCTTGATCCACCCTAGGAGCTCCATTTCTCCCTTGTACTGATGTGCCCAGAGCTGGACACAGCACTCCAGATGTGGCTCCCCAGGGCTGAGAGGAGGGGCAGGATCTCCTCCCTGGGCCTGTTGGCAATGCTCCTCCTAATGCACCTCAGGACACCATTGGCCTGCAAGGCCACAAGGGCACTGCTGGCTCATGGACAGCTTGTTGTCCACCAGGACCCCCAGGTCCTTCTCCTCAGAGATGCTTTCCAACATGTCAGCCCCCTGGTGAGGTATTACACTATGTATTATGTATCATTATGGTGGTGAAAATGTAAAAATATTTAATATGTAAAATGTTTGTAATCTCATTATTACATGTACCTTGTCATAGATTAGGTCTTCAGTTAATTGATTCTGAACATTTTGTTTTACTGAATGGGATTGTGCTGGCTTTGTAAAATATTCCCTGACAAACAAAAACGAAACCATAATTCAGTAGCAGCTTAGCACTGTAAAAGGAAAATCTTTATAGAGCAATGGAATACTGAGTTTCCACTCCTATGAAGAATTATGTAGTTAATTCCACAGATATGAACTGAGACGGATGAGTTGCTACAGATCCTAAGAGTTAAGCAGTTTTTCACTATCAAGGCAATCGTTTTTTCTTTAGAATTTAGACTGTCATTGCTACTATATTTGTTTTCTAGTCACAAAACTTACAGAAATAATTAGAATGAGTGATTTACTGTTGATGTAGGGGAATATAAGAAACCATACTTGGTCAGACCAGTAGCCTATAAACCCACTAATACATGTTCAAGAGCAGCAAAACAAAATGCCGTTTAAGGAGAGTGTGCAATCTTGGCCGCTGTATTTTGTACTATCCTCCCAAATCCATATTTACCCAAGTGATGTCATAGGGTACATACCTACAAAGCCCTTTTAGCGTTGTTTTAGGGGCTGTTGTTTCTGGGTTTGTCTAACCTCCTATTGAACCTGCTGATTCTGTTTGCCTCCACAGCCCTCTGTGGCAGCAAGGTCCAGAATTTGTTCATTGCAAAAAGATGCCCATTCTTAATCAATTGTAAACTGATCTACTATTTCTATTGAATACTTTCTATTCCTGGTAAGGTACTCTCTACTCCTGGTTTAAAATAGTTCTGTGCTGATCTTGCCCTCTGTCTTCAATATTTTGCAACTCTTGATTTAATCCCCTTCCACCTTCTTCCCTCTCATTTGAAGAGCTCTCACCTTTTTAGTCTCTTCCTATAATGCAGCTGCTCCACACTCTGTTCATGTGAGAAGCACTTCTGTGTACTGCTGGGCTAAAATATCAAAAGCTAATTGTGGCAAAAACAAAAACCCAACAAGGGTCAGAGGAGCACTAACAGGCAAAGGAAGCCCAGCAAGCTGATCAGTGAACATGAAGCCAAATTGCCTACTGCCAAGATTATCCAAGGGGAATGACCAGATCATTGTCACTGGGGTGAAACCTGCCATGATCATCAAAGGAAGAAACTGCTTCCTTTGAATGTAATGTGAACTGAAGAGGTTTTTTTTAAAGAGATGTGGGACTTGATAAGCAAGGGAAAAAGAATTATCTGACAATTCTTATAGGCTATTTTAGGGGGATTGTAGGAACGTGCAAGGCTGACTGTTGGATGTTTAAGGAGAGATCAAAAGTGGAGAAAGAGAGGCATCAAGGAGGAAAAGGTTGGAATAGAATATAAAAACAGGGAAGAGGGCATTAAATTATAATTAAATTATACCACTCTTTCATCTCCCAGACTTTCTGTAGGCTCATAGTTTCCCCCTGCTTCATTCACTCACCCTCACCTCATTCTTGTAGCTAAGTGTATCTCATTCCTTCTTAACCTATGTACTCCGTTTTCTCTTCCTCACCATTGGCATTCCCCAGCACCAATTTTCCCTTATTTTTTTAGCACCTCGGTGTCAGAAAGGTGTAAGAACTCAGGTCCGTGGAAGAATTTCCAGGGATGTTGTGCTGGTTTTGACACCAGCAGGGAACTACAGTCCAAATATGCCACTCCCTTTCCCCTGCCCCTTCTGGTAAGGGAGGGATAATAAAGTACAGAATATGGATTGAAATAGCAATTTACTAAAAGAGCAAAGCAATGGAATAAGAAATGCATAATAACAACAGCAGTTGTTATTAATAGCAGAAGCATGCAAAAGAGATGTTTTACCCACAAAAGGGTATTTAGCACCAGGAACAAAACCCTAACATGGTGGATGCTTCCCATAGTTCTGACTCCATGCTGCCTGGCCCCCTGGTTCATTTCCACCTCCCAGCTGTCTCGTCAGCACCACAGGTCCATGGTTGTGGTCCAGAGAAAACAGGAAGGGCAGTCGGGTGGGTGGAAGAGGGACCAGGTCTGCAGGTTAATGGTGACAGCCCCTCCACTGGGGCAAGCCAGGCACACTCCTGGTTCCAGCACCCCAGCTTTTCCTGCTGAAACCAGCTCCCAGCGATGATGTTTGTGGTACAGAAGAAACAGCTGGGCAAGGCCACCAAGCCCCTTCTCTGTAACCAGGGCAGAGGTGCTTAGGAATAACTGAGAAAGGATATTAAACAGGGCTGAATAAAACTTTGGGAGGTTGCATGGCTCAGCAGCTCAGTTGTGATACAATGTTTCAGGCCAGGCTGATAATAAAAAATGGTAACAGATTTTATTGCTGTTCCTGTGATAAGGCTGCCTTGATGTAAGGTACATGGCAGGATAGAGTCCATCCCAAACACTGGAGGAGGTGAACAAATTATTGGTAATTTCATCAGACAATGAAGACATGAAGTATTTCTGTGACTGTAGGGGACAAATCTTGCTCCAAATAGCTAATAGGTGCTAATAAGTCCAAATAAGTCCAAATAAGTAAAAGTGCCATTGGTTTCACTGGGAGTTTTGCCTCTGCAAGAACTAAATGGCGATGATCTAATATTTAAAGTAGAATAGTGATATCAGCACAAGGATAAAACCAAAGTTCTTAGGAATTCTCTGAATATAGTGAATATATATATTATATATATATTATATACATATTGCATCATCTAAATCTTGTTTCAGTTGGTTCCTTATTTTGCATAAGTAACGTTTAAGAGTGTTTTAGTCTCATTGTGTCTTACCTGAGTTTTCCTTCATTTAGCATGATGTACAGTTTACCAGGAAATAAAATGGCAACGTCTTCTGTTATTTGAAAACAACTCAGTTTATATATAGATCATGATGAAAAGGGGAGCAGTATCTATGACTTGTTCCCCAAACTTCAGAAACGGTATGTCACCGAACCACTTATAACCTCACTGGTGTTCATCTGTATCAGTAGATCTTGAACACATTTCCCCAGAAATGCCTCAAATGGTGTTACAGGGTAGGAGAAATGTTTGCAACTTAATAGGTTCTGCAGGTCAAAATCTACACATATCTGGGCTCTTTGTATTTATTCATTCCATTCCCCAGCTCCATGTGGATAAACGGCTCTCCCATCCCTTCTGTTTCAAGGATTTGCTTCAGTGTTTACAGACTTTCCCACCAGTCATTCAGTTGTCCTCCATTTTACCCATCTCCTTACTAAGGATTTCTATTCCCTACTAACTTGATGATGTTCATTGATCTCATTCAGTATCCTCCACATACTTATTTTTACCCTTTAACAGCCACTGGGCTCCTTTACTTATTCCTCTTATAAGAAAATTCGAGTGCTTGCAATGTCTCCTTTCCTCTTTTTCACAGATTTCCAATTGTCCTGTTCCTTCTGATCCCATGTTGATGCCTCTTTGCATAGCTTCATAGTCCCAGAATACACTTTGGTCTGTCATTAATTATCAGGGAATAAAGAAAGATGTGAAAAAAATATGTGAATAAATAAAGATGTACAAAGTCTATTGAAAATTAGAAGGGGGAAAGCCATAATTCCTTTAATTATGGGTGACATCTAACAATTGTTAGATTTCTAAACTAAAGTTGCAGAGATACTTGAGGAGCTCTGAAAGTGGCTTGGTTTTTTTTTCCAATTCCAGCTCTTGTTTATTTTCTTTTTAAGGATTTCCTGTTAGGTATTTAGAATAGTTTTAAATGAATGAGATGCACTGTTCAGAAGTTATTCTGGTACATGCACAGGTACAGGCAAGAGAGAAGTGCCATTCAGTTTTATATATGAGTCACAGGACTGAAAAAATAAAGCAGAGGAATAATTAGAGATGGGTTATATAGCCATGTCTTTAAGTCCAGCCATAAGATACTTCTCAGCATTCCAAGTAATGGAGATATTCATGTGGAAAATTCTTTTTCAGTAGAGTACATTAAACAATAAATTGTAAACATGTATATAAAGACTGTACATGACTGCAAACTATGAATTTGACCATCCAGTTAAAAAATCTCCACATTTGCCTCACTTCTTTTTCAGTAGTGAGCCCAAAAAATGAAATTTAAGGACCAAATACTTCTATCAGTAGCAATGGTAATATTCTACAATTCCCACAGAGAGTACACTTCTTTAACCAAGTCAAAGACATAGCATATTTATCTCAGCACTATACTTTCATTGTATGAGGATGAAATAGACATAAAAAGAAACAAAAAAAATACAAAACAACTCATACATCTTTTGTATCTTTATTGAAAGTAGCTGTGCTCTTTATGTTTATTGAGTTTGGTTCATGAATTGTTTTTATGTATTTTCAGCTGAAAATCTCTGAAAACTTATTATGCCTACTTAATAAATTAGTCTCACCTTACCCATTCAAATGTTAATCTACAGAAAAGTTCAAAAATTGAACCCTGATGAAACCGAATTCAATGAGACTTGTTTTAATAAAAGAAACAATAAGAAAAAGAGTAATTTTGCCATCAGCAACAGCATATGCTCATGGGATCAAGAAATCCTGGCACTACTGAAAAAACAGCAGTGGCAATGATCAACCATTGCCAGACACTTAGAGCAACTACAGCAGATTATGTTCTTCAGGGGTGGATCCTGTGTGTTTTCAAAACTTGGTCTTTTTTTTTTTTTTTCCTTTAATACCATTTAAAGAAAATCAGTTTAAAAGAAATTGGTTTGAATTTCAAAAATGGTTAATGTAACATTTTGTGTTGTTAAAGACAGTACTAGAAACTATGGGTGTAGGACAAAAGAGGAGAAGTGAGATCATCATCCCTACAAATTAAACCACACAGCCCATAGTCATGTACAGGTCAGTCAGTTTTATATGGGTTTTGATGACAATTTCTAGAACACATTTGTGCCCACGGATTCATGGAAAACTAAGAACATGACAAAAAAGCAAAGCAAGGGATTATTCTTGCTACTGAAATAGGATGAAATAACGTAAGTTTTAACTTCTAGGAGTACATGGAACCTTTCATTTAGGGCTGGTTTAAGTTAAATTACCTGTTTACACCATTCCTCTTCCTGTCCTTCCTACGTGCATATGTGCATGGCTGTCAGGTGAATCACACCCATGAGTGGGTCTGGCTGAATCATTCTTCTCTCTGCATTACTTTTTGACTGGATCCAATGCCCTATTCTGATGAACTTCACATCTTTAGAGACTTACAACACCAAAAGAACAGAGAAGAGTGGCCAAAGGGAGGGACTGCTTACAGTAAATGCTGCTGTCAAGAGGAATTTGCATTACACAATAGCCAACATAGCCCTGGCTCTAGCTTCCTGAACAATGATTGTTGCTATCACTTCTTGGAAAGGGTATTCTGGATATGACCTCTCCAAATGAATTTGGCATAAAATTCCTCAGGCCCTTTAGCAATTTTTATCTCCAGAATTGCAATTCTGTCTCTCTCAAGTAAATTTCAGACATGTAATAAGACAAAAAGTACTTTGCAGGCCTTGTAGAAGTGCCATTTTAAAGGCACTGCCGCTAGAATGATGGATTCTTACACAAAAGTATGCCCAGACATGCTTTTCCTCAATGCCCTCGCTATTCTTGAACTTTTCTTGGTCTTTGGTCAGTATTTCCAGAGATCTTGGGTCTCCATCCAAAGCCTTCTCACACAATCTCTGAATGCTAGAATAGACAGTTAAAGTTTCTGTCAGGACAAAATGTAATTTCATTACACTATGAAGGTGTCCATTTTACTTTTCTCATCTTTGCTTTCTTTCCTTTGGAGGCTCCAAGCTCTTCACTAGCATGAAGAAAATGGTTCCCTTTGACTGCAGCTCTTCTAGAGTGTAGTGTGCCTTTTTACCCTTTTACCCTGGATATGACACAATGGCAGATACAGCAGGAATTGAAGCATTTAATGATGCATAGTTTTATAAAACTAATTATTGTTATACAAATAAGTGCCTAAAATGTGCACACACATTCAATCAATGTATTACAATAGTATATAGGCCTATTAATACATTGAATTTTGAAACAGTACATAAACATAAATTAAAAGGTACATATGAACTTAATTCATCAGTACTGAACTAAATCCTGTCTGCTACAAATGGACAAATTAAATACTGTCAATGGCATTTTTTTCTTACCCCATATAGGTCCCCTCACTGCTGTATCTGAATGCCTAAAAAGCAAATCACAGAACCATTTACATTGAGTTCAACCGTGAATCGAACGCTGCCAAGCCGACCACCAGAGCATGTCCCTAAGCACCACAACTATGTGTCTTTTAAATACCTCCAGGGACAGTGAGTCAACCATTTCCCTGAGCAGCCTGAGTTCCCCTCCAGGGAAGTGAGTTAGTAAGATGTAGTTTACTAAAGACTTACAAAGCAGGGAAGAGAATCAATATGAAGTCTCAAGTTCTGGCTATAAGCATTGTGTCTAGATGTGACATAAAAACCTGGCTCCTACTTGAAACAATCAGTAGGTAAAAACATGCTTGAATGTTTGGATGTCACGTGTGATTTCTGGAATAGCTTTTGTAGACTGTATGTAAATTTCACGTTGTTGAAGACACTTTTGTGTTTGCCTCTGGGCAATGCTAGATAGAAAAGTCTAAAGTGTACTTAATGTCCCCAGCTGAATGATGAGTGTGAAAGATAAGTTTGGATAATCTGTGATGATCTTGAAATTGGTTTGCCCCTGTAATTTATGTTATCAATTCAAATTATATTAACTGGTTGAAATCAATGAAGTTATGCTATCTTACACTACCTTCTGTAACAAGTGCATAGAGCTTATTTTTTATAAGAGATTTACTTCACTCAT
Organism: Cisticola juncidis; assembly: GCA_013400215.1. Taxonomy (NCBI): domain Eukaryota; kingdom Metazoa; phylum Chordata; class Aves; order Passeriformes; family Cisticolidae; genus Cisticola; species Cisticola juncidis. Next base: position 1,217,937 of record VXBR01007014.1, read on the forward strand.
GGAAATATAAATGCAAATGCATTGAGCACCATCCTTTTCCTGCTCTGTTAGAAACTTTTTAGATTAACATTGCAGTCCAGCTTCCTGTATTGTAGGGTTTTGGCCTTTGCCACACATTACTGGTTTGATACATAATGCCACAGATTTCAATCAATATTATACAGGCCACCAAATCCCCAGTTTCATTCACAATATTACATTATGTGCAAATTTTAAAAAGGCCAACTTTTAAGTTGCAATAATTTAATGGTAACAACCAGGAAACTACAAAATGTAATATCCCTGTAGCTATTTAATTTGTCTGTTATTTATGCTCCATGTAAAAGTCCATAAAAGGACAACAGATTCATTTGCACCATGTATTACACATTTTTTAGGCATATGTTGTTTTCCTGTTTAATACCAGAGCCATTACCAACTACAGTTCTCATTCAGAAGATTCCAGCAATAGGTGGCATCAATGTCCTAGTCCATGTCCTAGTCAACTCCTGCAGGTAGACTGGCAGAAACGTTCCTGATGTTGGGTGAAAATATCTACTACTCAATAACATTTCAAAACAGATACTAACAAATGAATTATTCATTTACAGCTTTCAGCCAGACCTATGCAATGTAAGGAAAGTAGGATTTAATGAGCTGAATAAAGTTACTAGGAAAATTTCTGTAAAAGCAAACAGATTTCGAAACCATTTAACACAAGAATCTCACCAAATCAATGGCAAGATTCAAATGTCTATTTTTAATGTTTTTCTTCCAGTCACACAATTGTGCTGGCCCTAGAGTAAACAAACAAAACCCACATTTACCTGGTGGAGTTATCCCACTGGAATAATTTGTGCAAACAAAGTTAGCACGTGTCAAGAGCTGCAGGCTTAAGTCAAAAGCATGGAAAATTTCCAGCATCAGAAACAAAAGAATGTGTTCATGGAATAAAAAATGGGAAATGTTTTATCGTTTCAAGTAAACAGAGACACACCTAGTCCTGGAAAGATGGAGATTTGAGTCTAAAAACTCTTTTTTTAGACTGTGCCCAAGCCTCAGGACATATTTACCTTGTAAAGATCCCTGTAGTTCTGCTTGCCCAGTTGTGTATGTTCAAGACCTGGCAGGAATACACAGTTTCTGTCTGGCTCATATGCCAAGGTCCCCACTCTGCAGAGTGAAACAGGCTGCGGGTGCTAAGAGGCAATGGGATGATAAATACTCTGGGTTTTGTCCCGTTATAATTCTGAGATTTAGTGAAGGTATATGCATGGCTGTGTGAAGCAGAAAGCATTCCTGGGTTCTGTGGTGTAATCATATTTTTACTTTCTGTGGTCATCTGGAGAAATGATTTATGCTTGCTTTTGCACACGAAAGAACTGGGATTGGGACAATGAAACCCTTGGATTTTAAAAGCAGTGAGTCAGAAAAAAGAAATCATCAAATACCAAAACACTGAATAGATTAATGTGTAAAATAAATGTTTTTGTCTTCTGTCTTTGAAAACAACAAAATTGCATCAAGTATTGCATACTCCTGAAGTCAAAAAGAAAAGTGAGACACAAACATCTATAGTAAATATGAAAACAGAGCTCATGAGTGAAAATTTCATGGCCTTGAACATATTTACATACATAGACAGGAAATGTCCATATTTGATCACAGTCTGGAAGTTATGCTGGTTTGATTGGCTTGTGTCTTAGCTTCCCAACCACTTCTGATTTTTCTTATCCTCTTCTGAAAACATGGGAGGAGCAGTATGCATTTACAAAGCAGAACTACAAGAGGAAGAAAAACTGCAACCATAAATGAAGGTGGCGTATACCAGATGAACTGGTTAACATCAACCCACTTATTCCAGGCAAACACCAGTGCATGAACAGTGCATAGCAGCAGGGCTAAATATCCCATCTTGCTCTGAAAAGAGAAAGAAAATAGCAAGCTATTTATTTTTCCCAGACTGGCAAAAAAAAGCACTCCGTTAAGCAAATACAGAAATCTAGATGGGCCTTGACCAACATGCTCAACTCAAAGAAAAGCCACCACTGGCTTTAAACTAAAAGGTAAGAACTGTAAGTCAAGACTCCAACTGTATTCCTTTATGCAGCTGTAAAAGAAAATAAATGAAGCACATTTTTCAAGTATAGCTATGATACTTAGCTAAAATACAGAGGAGATTGCAGGTTATTTCTGAAACATGCCCAGTTGTGAATATTTCAATTTACAGATGCCATCTGTATACTAAATTACTTTAATTCTGTGATAAATCATTGTGAGTTCAAAAGCAGATATATTGATTAATTGTTTACTTGCAAAGAAAAATTGTAAGCTAAATTAAAATCACAAACTCAAGTAAGTCTAGCACTATGGTGAAAGCACTGCACAACTATAGGAAAAGTCTTTCACTTCACTTACAGTGATAAATTTGGCTTAGCTTGTTTACAAAATTCAGGAGTAAAGAAAATTCACTGATTTTAAGTTTCTTGTCACTTAATAATCTTGTACTCATCAGTGAAGTTGAACACTGTCTTTCTAACTGCTGAATGTAGAGAACATGATTTTTAAGTAATAAGGATATTTGTTTATAAAGTAAGTCCCACACAGATGTATTACTCTTCTGGGTTTCTTCACCATAGTCTTTCAGTAGTGAAAGCAGTCATTCATTTGGAGACTTTTTCCTGACTTGTCCATACTCTCTGTATACTCATCTTACAAATGACGGACTTTATCATAGAGCGTGCAGAATATCAAATCACTAATTGGTGATTATACAGTTCAGATCTGCTTTTAAAATATAAATCAAATTTTCAAATGCCATGTATTTATTGAATTTTCAGATTTTGGTGTTTGAGGGCCTGATCCAACACTTGCTTAAGTCTAGTGTGACCATACTGATGTCAGCAGAACCACCCTGATTATTACAGCATATGATGTAAGAGAATTGAGAGCAACCCAGATGCCTGGGTTAAGGAAACAAGCACAGTTGGAGGAAACTCGAGACTGGCTGGATTTGATTATCCAGCATCTGTTCTAAGATGTCTCTTTCAGAATACACTGACGTGTCACACAGCAATGGCATTGACTGGTTCAATGCCACCTACTCCAAATACAGCAGGACATGGGACATTCCAGAGAGATAAGACACCCAGAAGATGACTTCAGCATCAGAGCTAAGAAAAGGTCTCAAAGGGACAACTGCTGCAAGTCACAAAGTCAGGAGAAGAAAATAAAGTGGTATGGAGGTGTCTTTTCTTCCCATTTTATACACTGAACACAACAGCCTGTTCTCCCAACAAAAGAGTAATGAAAAGAACGTTTCTCACAAACCAGTTAACAAAGAGTACGGAACAAACTTTTCAGTTGGCTTCAGTAACTCTGTGTTTGACATTTCTAACTCCTAATGGTCTTAGCTGATAACACACAGTTCTACAAATGGGACTAACAATGTGCAGTAATGACATTTATGCACACCTGAATGCAGTGGAACTCTCTCCAGGTCAAAGAGAGACTGACAGATGGAATTGATGTTATTGCCAACAGGGCCAGCAAAGCAAGTCCCAGAATTCCTAGAGACACATAAATCTCCATTCTCCAAACGTCATGTTCTATCCAGGCATTTTCTTTTTTTTGTTTGACCTGCCAGAAAAACACCATAGAAATTACAGACTGGCACACCTGGTGTTTGTGTTAAATATAATTTCACTATTTTCACCGTAATATTAATGAAATAAGCAAAGGAAAACAGTATTTTGGTTTGTTTGAATGTCTTTGAATATAACTGCTATTTACTTCTGATGAAAAAGTCTTCACTAGTATTTGCAGAGCAAAGATGAGCTTTTAGGGAGAAGAATTTAGATTTAATCAGTGTCTTGGCCCAGGAGAGACTGATTCTGAGGCCTCTTAACCTGCCGTCACAGCAAGTATAAATCTTGGTTTTGACAAGAAAAGGAACCCCACCTATGGCTAAATACCATATCAGGGAGATTATAACAACAGGAAATATATTAACAGCACTACTTCAGGGAAGTAATTCAGCAGGCCTTCATAATAAAAATATCCTGCCAGCGTAGTTGTTTAGCTCTGTGTTTTTTAAAAAAACACAACTTGGTATATTTGTGATTTTAATAAACTGATGTCAAAGCTTCTCTTATTTACAACTACTTGCAACAGCACTTTGAAACTGCTAATAATCACCATGGCATAATATGCCCCAAATATGATCATTTCTGCATCTTGAAGACTGGAATCTCAGAGAAATTTCTAGTAATTCATTCAAGTCAGATTACCAGTAAGGCTGATTTCAGAGTTTTCAACAGGTAATTTGACTGTTAACAAAAATCTCTCAAGAATCTACTGACACCATCATATTATGCTTTCAATAAATTTTAATAATAACGACTTTAGGGGTAATAAAAGCATACATTTGCAGTCTATACCTTATACTGGAATATTCCTAATACTGCATCACTTATGGCACCCAAGGAAGTAGGTGAAATATTAGGACTCTCTAGTCACAGAGGACATTGGAGAGCTTTGCAAGCCAATTACTGACCATGAGTCAGAAGCATCACTGAAATCCTATCTTTAAACAAGGTAATATGTATCAGTCCAAATGTGAGCCACCAGTATTCAGGAATTTATTTTGTGCAAATACACATTACTGTGATTTTAGCTCGGCCCTCCTTCACTGCTGGCTGATTCATTTTGCAAAGGTGTCTAAAAATGCTGTGTTCAGTGCTCCGTTTTTGCTTCTGGATTTCACCGGTCCAGAGAAGATAAATCTACACTAAACTAATATAGTGCTAAAGACTTAAATGTTCCCGTGAGATACAATTCTGTGCATTTTACAGATGGAAAAAAATCCCAAATAAGCAAAATTACTTATTTAGTATACTCTGCACAGGTGTGATGCTTACATGCTTTGGCAACTAGGTCCTGCTCCATGCCTGAAAAGTGCTCTCTGTGAAATGTATTTGAAAATCAAACAAAGGCAATGAAAATTACTTTCCCCCATGCAGATGCTTGAATGACCAACCCAGGGATTTTCTGAACACAGAAGGGTTGGTGTTTGTGTGCCCATCGTACCTGCTGGAATGCCCAGTTCAGCAGCTTGTATCTGTATGATCTTCTCATTGGATAGCACAGGCTATAGCAGGCGTGCAAAGTAGCGAAGAAGAAACTGAGAAGTCCAAATTGTTTCCTTGATAACATCCATCTATCCAGCCACTGGGGAAACCTTTTATACTTCGTGCCAAAGTACAGCTGGAAACCAGCAGCTAATATTCCTGGTAAATACACTAGTGCTAAAAGGGTAATTGAAGTCACTGGTAAAACTTTGTTTATGACAAGGATTGGAATTTTATAGAAAACATTTTCCTTTCTGGTTATAAAAGGATATATGACATCTCTCACGGAAGTGTAAATAAATGTTAATAATGAGATCACAGATGCTATCTTCATTGGCAAGTGCCACTTAGGGAACAGATCCTGCTTGCAGTGCTGTTCTGAAGAGCATTCAAACTCACCAAAATGGTGTGCTTGATGTAAATCAAAAAGTGCAGCTGCTTCTGATGGATTTGCAACCTGCATATCCACGTTCTGGAAGGGACAGAATGGAAATAAAAAGTAAGTTAAAGATAAGATTAAAAACTTCAGTAATGACAGTATTTGCCATCCTGACTTTTACAACTTACTGCAGTGGAACCATATACAAAACATATGCACTATTAAAGGCAAGGTAACTTGGAAACGTAACATTTCAAACAGCACAGTCAGCACTTGGGTAAGGCACCTGCAGTGTAGATTTCCCATCCTTTATTATCTGCAGTGATTTTAAAATAGATTTTCATTCTAGGAAGATAACTACACTGCAAGGAAGGATTACATTATGTGAAGCATTATTTCAGCTTCTTATTCTGTAAGTTACAGATTTCAAATGTCAGATTTCAGCTACAGACTTAATGATGTAGCCCAAATACCATGCACACAAAAGGATTAAAGGATTTTTTTTTTCTGGACCTTTTATTGTGTGATGTGGAAAACTTCCTGAGTGCAATGTTGCTATCATGAAGATTCCCCCAAAGATAAATTTTATATCCTTGTGTGAAAATCCAGATTATTTCGATGGAGTTTTGCTCACCTGGTAAGATACAATTAGCAGCCACCCTCATGTGGTTTTTAGCTGCCCCAAAATTTGTTTATTTTGTATCATGGACTGTGATTAAATTGAATGAGATGTTCTTTATCTTTTTATCTCTTCATGTCAGTATTGTGACAACACTTCAGAAATATTCATGATATGCCAGTGTGATGGTAACACTGTCTGTGGACAAAACTGAATCAAGGACCACAATATTCTATGTGACATATGAGCTGCTTTTTACAGAAATATTACCAAGTAGTTAAGATTTCCTGTATTTCTTCTTGGCATGATGTTCTGACCTGCAATCTGATCAATGGCATGATTACCATCTTCCCTCTTCTCCATTGTGGAAACTCCCTGCAAAACAAACACAGGATGCAAAACAGGTTTTGAAATGTCATACTGGAACTTTGAGGCCTATTTTCCCTCAAATTCTTTTCTTCCTTGTCCTCTACACATTTGCTGGAGAAGGTACACTCAACTAGGGAAAGGAAAGTCTGTTCTCTAAGAGTGGAAAAAGCTCAGCTTATTTTATGGGTTAAGCAGAGAATAAGGGAGAGTATAAATCAACAGAAAAAAATTACTAATGAAAAATAGTATTTAAGCCTGATATCCCTGTCACCAGTGGAATTATTGCATTTAATTTAAGTTTTTAAATGACAGCAAGCTCGCAGAAAAAAACATGTAAAATGTTGTGAAGATGGATTTTAAGTTCATGAGACTTGCTGATGCAAGAAGCCCATGGAGATGTATTGTTTCTAATATATTTTAGGGCTTAGGATTGGGCTACCTGACAGTCACTCTGGAGCTTTAGAGGTGTGTTCTCCCTTCAAGATTGTCAAGAAACTGGAGCTTCACTCATGCTGTTCCCAGGTATCTTGGCAATATTCATCACAAACAGAAGCAGAAATGGTTCTAAGCTGTTAGGGATGACAAAAAATCAGATGGCAGAAAAAGAAGAAAAAAGGAAGAGAACTGATAAACTGAAAGAGATGTCTCTGAAAATCCTAGGATAGCAGGAAAGGCAGTATTTTGAAGAGCGCAAAATAACTACAGGGCCTGCAAGGACCTTGCAACAGGCCTTCCCAGGTGTGCATCACACTGCTGCTCACTGCAGGAGGAGAGGCACTGACACCATGCTACTGGAAGCTCAGAGTGCCATACCACAGGGTGACTTTCTCTGACAAACTGTAAGAAAATTACTAGGTGGCTCTTCCATGTACTTCCCTACTGAACAGCTGAATGACTAGATATTAAACTGTTTTTCTAACTACTGATTCTTTTATATTCATAAATCTTTTGGGAAATTATATGCAGAAATCAGACTTTGGCAATTTTCCTTCTTTTACTGAGTCTATTTCCTTCAGTGGATGAGTCTTACAGTCTTTTACTGTCTGCTGTGAGGGTTTGCTCTCTGCCAGGCCACCAGGCACCTGAAGCTGAAGTCTTCTTTTTTGAAGTGTTCTTTTCCGTAGTATTTCTCTTTGGATTTTCTCCTCCTGCTAATCAGCTCTCCTTTGAGCATAACCTTTCAGACAAGGGTTGCAGTGGAGGGTCAAGAGTTCTGTCTGCAGGTCAGGCTGTTAACCCTTTCCTGCAGCAGCTAATGGTGTAGGAAAGGGTTATCCTTTGTATATCCTGTACACAAGAAAGCATGGACAGATGAAAGCACACTTCTGTTTGTTCCCTTTGTTCCTAAAACTAGTCCTGGTGATTTTATCAAAAGTTTTGGGGTATCACATATCTTCATAAAGCCTTCTAACATGTTTCAATATACATAATTTCTAGCCATTACAACTGAAAGAATAGTTTAAAAACAGAACTTAGTAGGGTGAACTTACCCGTAAAAAAACCTAATAACAAATACAGTGAACTCCACATCTATTTTTAAGGAATTCATAATATGAACTGTTTCTGAGGCCTACTTTCTGGCTACCACACTGTCGTAGAGGTCCAAAAGCAAAATTTAGTTTGGGAAGCTCTGTATGGAAAAGCCAGACTCACACAGTTCTCATGCTCCTATCACTCTTCATTCAGAAAATTGAAAAACAAAGAAAACATTATTAGTTTCCAGTTAAAGGTTTGTATTGATGAGGATGTAATAAATGATATCATGATGTGAACAAAAGCAACCCACTGTGCACGGAAACTCAAGTGTCATAGCATCATATTCCACTTGGCTTCTGATACCAGTTAACACGAAATTATTTCCCAGTAACAAAGCACAGTAATAGCCTTTGAAAACTCTGAAAGAAGAGCAACTACAATTCACTACTCAGTGCCTTATAAATTGCCAGAAAGAAGTAATCTAGACTACATCTCTTTTTGGAATACATCTGAAGAAAAAATAGGAGTCCTGCAAGAGACAGAGTTAGTCATCTAACTCACAACTGTTATGAAAGAAAACAGTTATACTGATGTTCATATCAGTGCGCATCCCTTCTGCTCCGGGAGGCAGCTGTCAGTGAGGGTGGACGGCATCCCTCTGCAGAAAGCCAGGTTTCCAGCGCTGTGAGTACGGCACTGAATTTTGTACCGGGACAACAGCTCACTGTAACGCTGAACCATCAGGGATCCACACTGTGCAGACATTATCTCGGGAAAACATCATCCCAAGTCACTGGGAGGTTTTCCTGAATAAGGGGTTTCAGGGCTGGCTCCACGAAAAAAGAAAAATGAGTAAAATAAACAAGCTGTGAAAATAACGAGGAGGTGATGGAAGAGGCGCGGGATAGTGCCTGCCCCCCTCCCGGCACTGTCGGAAAATTACAGCATGAAACTGCTGGGCATGTGTCTCGGTTTCCAAGTGCCCGCCGCACCGGGCAGGACGCTGTGAGCACTCGGCACGCGAGCTCATAACTTTCCTGGCTCTTCAAGAATTCTGCTGAGCTCGGTGGAAAACCGAATGAAAGCCCAGAGGGTGGGAGCCGGAGAGCGTCGCTCGGCGTTCCCTCTCGGCCAGAAGGAGCCCGAGCCGCCGAGGGTGCCCTGCCCGGCCCGGCCCGGCCCGGCCGCGTGNCCGCTCCCCTCCCGCTCCCCTCCGCCCGGCGGGTGCGAGCCGCAGTCCGGCCCCGTCCCGAGCAGCGCAGGGCGGCGGGGCGGCGCGGGGACTCCGCTGACACTGGCCGGCCCAAAGAGCGCCGTCGGTCTGNNNGGTCTGCTGGGCCCTCGGCCGGACAAAGGGCGCATTCACCTGCTCCCTTCCCGCCCCGCCGCAGGGAGGAGGAGGAGGAGGAGGCGCCAAGGTGCGCTTCCCCCTGGCGCCCCTCGCCTCCCCCGGCCGAGCTCTGCCGGCAGCCCCGGCTTGGGACGGGGCGCGCTGTGGGGTCACAACCCGCTCCGGGGCCGCCAGTGGACCGAGGCCCTTCGCATCCCGGGAACCCTTCTGCTCTCCTTTCACTCCGTTCGCTCTTCCCTGCCTTCCTCCGAACGTGTCACTCTCCTAACTTGACAAAATGCCCTATTAATCCCTGCTTCTCATACGAGCAGTCCTCACTTTATTACCCAGCCCCCCCCCCCCC
>VXBR01007014.1:1227588-1258048 GCA_013400215.1 Cisticola juncidis
CCCCCCCCCGAAATACCATGATCTTGCAAGTTTGTTTGTTTGGGTTCTTTTAACCTGTGCTGGCGATTTTGAAAACGCAGCTGTCTCCTGAAATTTTAGTCACACAGTAGTGTGAACTATCATTATCTTGGAAAATCTGTTTTAGTGCATATTTTGACATGTAGTGACTTCCTGACGTTGAAGAACACATGGCCAGTTCGTGTCTGAAATGTTTTCATGCAGAGCTCATTGTATCCTCCTCAGGATGTCTTCACAGAAATGATGCCAAATTCCATGTCCATCTTGGGAGTAGATTTTTTTTCTCTTTCTCAGTAGATGTTAAATGGACGTAAACTCCAGCTGAATGCTACATCTGGAAGAAAAGAGGAGATTGCTTTAGAAGGAATAGAAGACAGAATATTGTATCTCCTGTGTCAAAACCTTAACTTTTACTTTTTTAGTTACCTTCATTAGCATGTTTTTCTGTGCTTTGCATAAAGGCCATTTCCCACGTGTTTTCCATTATTTACTTTTTTCTCAAGGGGTATGCTAACTAACTGGGGTATGCTCTCAGTGCAAGTGCCGTTTGATTTCCTCCCTGCTCCCCTTTCCGCTCGGTGGGTTTGGGATTTTCCCCGGTCCCATCAGCAGGGTGACGCCTGGCGGCGGGAGCACCGCGGAGGAGGCTGCCTGTGGCAAGGTGTACCGGGCGCCTCCAAATCCCGGCCAGGGAGACTTTGCAGTCCAGGGAGACTTTGCAGTCCAGGGGGTAAAAACATGTTCCTACTGAACTCCTTGGCAAAGCACTTCTCACAAGCCCTGCTGCTAGCTGGAGTTATGGGAACTGCATTTATAGAAGATAGCTCAAGATGCTGAGAGATGGCAGCATCTGGATATCCTGCCTTAAGAATAAAATATACTATCTTAAGGTCGAATATCCTTAAGGTATCCTTAGCCTTTTCATAAAACACACCAGAGCTCAGCTCCTGCGTACACATTCTCAGAAGAAGAGATGAAAAGCCAGCCAAGGTGTGAACCTGGGTATTACTTAAGTACCTGGTAAGCTGTTCTGCACAGATGCTTTTAGGAATCTCTGGACAAGTAATCCCTCTCTAGTCTGCATCCTGAGTGCTATTAGGTGCCTATCTGTGAATAAAAATGGAAAGCTGATTTTCCGTGGGTGCTGACAAAGTGGAAATAGATTCAAATGCTAGTGAAATCTTTCCTTTCATTCCTACCCTAAGGCATGACTTCCACATCACTTGAAGTACCACTTATATTAGAATGGTTACTGGAAAGCAAACTGCATGGCAGTCCTGTAAACCATTACACCCAAATGATAGCACTGCATGCTCACAGCTTGGAACTGATATTTATGATATGTCCTTTGTAAGAAATCTGAGGCTGAAGGTAGGAATCAGGAGTGGATTGTAAATGAGATAGTTTCCCTTGGCACATGCAGAATGGACATGATGTCACTGACAAGAATGTAAGGTTGTGCAGGTTTGGCTAGCTCCAGAAGTTTAGAAGAGTCTCAATATACTTTAATTCTTGTAGGAGCTGGGGGGAGAAAGAATAATACTTTCATGGTTGCTGAAGTGTTGCCAGGGTTTTTTTCCAGAGAACAAAAATACTCTGATGACACTGTCTTAGCCTGTCCGTGTTTTATTTCTTCTATATTCTGATCAAAGTCTCTGTATGATGTTGACAAAGAACATGAGTGAATGCTTGATTACATTTTCTGGAGGAAAGAAATATTGCATTGTTAACAAGATTGCCAGACAGTTCTTTAATCTTGATAACAGTTTCATCAGAGTTTTTACATGGAGAAGTCTGTGGTCAGGACGGTTTGTCTACTTCTACAACTGCTCTTTAGACTAGGAGTTTTGAGAACAACTTGGCAAATGGCTGGAAAAGTTGGGCAGTGTTCTAGTAACACACAGACCCACATATAATCACACTTACAGTCTTGCTCTGAACTTGAGTAAGCTAAGTGTACCTATTAGTGTCAGCAAGATGACCTCAGCACGGCCCTGGGTGACTCAGAAATGATGCTGCAGAGGGAAAAGTGGCATGGAAAGCTGGAAACCATTCCCTGTAATTTAACCAAGTGCAAATGGGCTGGGTTCAGCCATTGAAATGCTTCAATGGTGACTGAGTTTCCAGGATGGCACTTGAAGGGTTCATTAGAGGCTTAACAAGGTGGTAAAGGATTCGCAGCTATGCTCCCTGGGGAGAGACGTGAGGAAACTGGGAAACTGGGCTTGTTCATCTGGTGAAGAGCAGACTAAAGGATGACTTTGTACCTTCCTCCATACTTGAAGGGAAGGTACAAAGGTGAGGAAGCCCAACTTTTGGTAGTGCCAGTGAGTGTAAAAGCAGTCAGGGATCACAAATGTCAGTTTGAAGGTTCACATTGGGTACTAGGGAAATATTCTTCACTGAGAAGATAGTGAAAATCCTCATTGTGTCCATTGCTTTTTGTCTTTCATTTGAACTCCACTGAGAAGAATGTGGCTCCACATTCTTTACTGTCTTCCTCCCTCAGATATTCATATGTAATGTTGAGAGCTTCCATGAGCCTTCTGATCTCCAGGCTAAATATTTCCAGCTGTCTCAACCTCTCATTGTGGAAGTGCTTCAGTCCTTTAATTCTCTTCATGATGATATGCGCAGAAGCAATTTCAGTACGTCTGTGTCATGCTTTTACTGAGGAGTCCAGAACTGAACACAGCAATGCAGATGAGTCTCAGAGGGGCTGAGGGAAGGGGAAGGAGGACCTGCCTTGACCAGCTGGCAGTGCTCTTCCTGTTGCAGCTTAGGACTTGATCCAATATTGACAGGGGTCTTCCTTTAAGTGGGACAATGCACACAAAATTTAACTATATTAAGGATTTTGCCCATGAAAATATGTGAGATGACACCAAGAAGACTCTTGCTCAGAATCCCCAAACTCGGCAGTCTGTGAAATGGAACATAAAAATGTAGGAGCTACAAAGAATCATGTATGAATTTGGAAAATTATGAAAAAATTTGAAAATTCATCTTGAAATGTTATCAAATCTAACCTGATTTTGAAAATGACAGCCTAAGAAACTGCAGTGTTGACTCCTAAATAGGAATTGAGAATGGAAGTGGCAAGTGCCTTGTGTTCATGTGGTGAGTAGGTGTTGCAGATGCAGCTGGTAGAGAATGCTTGTCCCTTGTGGAATAAGGCCATTTGAGTACAGAGACATCAGAAAACATATTTGATTTACTGTCATTTAATAAGCTTTTTTAATCCAAGGGAGTATGTCAGAAAGAGATCAGATAAGCATACAATTGCTGTATTCCCTGCTGAATGAGCATGTAGTAAAGGACCAGCTGTTCTTAGTGAGTAACATTGTTAAAGTCAAACAAATTTCTTACTTGGCCTGGATTTATCACACAAATCCCGATTCAAAGAAGTAGCACTCAAACGACTTGAAATAGTTGAATTTCTCTGGAGGATTTAAGTCATCAGTGCCAAGTAACAGGAAGCTGAGGAAAATAAAGACAGTGGAAAGACAGGCTCAAGATTCTTTGAGAGGGCTGTTCATCCTTGTTCAACACGCGTAAGAAACAAAATTATGTTCTACTTCTCTTGAATTATGAGAAATCAGCAAAGCCACATGACACTCAAATAATTTTTTTAACAGTGATACTTTTAGACATTGTTGAAAGTACAAGTAAACACCACATGACCACCACAGTTAAAGTTCAATGAAACGAGTTGAAAAACAACTCAAAGTAGAAGAGAATAGCAGTATTTTATTTTCTCATTCCCTGTAAAAAATTGCATTCTGGATTTCAAGTGTATAATTTATAGACAAATACAGAAAGCACTTCCATCATTAATTCTTTGAACCAACACCTTTCACAGCATTCCTTTCTGACAATGCATGTTGTTTCTTGGAAGCAACACAGAAGAATTTGTTTTATATTTAAGAAAAAAAAATTGATTGAATCAGACATAGTGATATTCTTTGGGTATAATCCCACACACTTTAAGAAATGTTTGCCCTTCCCAGTGTGTTTGTTTCTTTTGGTTACATAACATCTAAAATTGTACTGTTATCCCTTGAGGCAGCTATGGTACTTCTCTGTGGTGTCTTGTTGATTTCAGGACTTTACCACATGCATGCCACTAGAGTATAGAGCTGGCTGCCTTAAAATACTTATAATAATGAAACCAGTGATAATAAAAATAACACTAATTTATATACAGATTAACAACAACAACAACAAAGACACAACAACACCGGCTTCAAGGCCATAGAATGCAAAGACTACAAGGAAAGGAATAGACTCCCAGAGAAAGTGTTACTGAACAAAGACAGAATGTTGGTCATGCAGGTGTTTTGTTTTTCTTTTTTTCTTTTCCTTTCTTCTTTTTTAGGAAACCATTTTGCCTAAATTTGACTATGTAATAGCAAACAGCAGTGATATATTTTCTGCTGTGGTATATATGGGTCTTCATTACCTATAGTTGTTAAAAAAAAGATAAGGTTTTACAGTATTTCTACAAGAATCCATTGAAATTGAAATGCTTTGGAACATATCTTGTTAAAAAGTGTGGCTTATTGCTCGTAGATGTGGTTCTTTGATGGATTTTGTGGTTGCCATGGTTTAACCACAGCCAGGAACCAAGCTCCAGGCAGCAGCTTCCTCACTCCCCCCTCAGTGGAATGGGGAAGTGAATTGGGAAGACAAAAATAAGAAAACTCATGGGCTGAGGTAAAGACACTTCAATATGTAAGAAAAAAGCTGTGTTCACAAGCAAAGCCAAGCCACTTCTGGGCATGCAGGTGCTCAGCCATCTCCAGGAAAGTAGGGCTCCATCAAATGTAGTGGTGACTTGGGGAGACAAATGCCATCACTCCAAATATCGCCCCTTCCATCTTTTCCTCCCAGCTTTGTATGCTGAACATGATGCTGTATGGTCTAGGGAATTGTTCAGGTCAGTTGAGGTTGGCTGTCCTGGCTGTGTCCCCTCCAAGCTTCCTGTGCATCCTCAGACCACTCACAGATGGAGAAGTGTGAAGGGCAGAAAAGGTCTCTGTGCAAGCCCTGCTCAGCAATAATGAAAACATCTCTCTATTATCAATGCTGATTGCAGTGCAAATCCAAAACACAGCCCCATGCCAGCCATTGTGAAGAAAATGAACTCTACCCCACCCAAAACAGCACAGTGGTTTAGGAACGGCATTCTAATGTCATTATACTTCCCATGAGAAGTCACAAAGGCATGTGGTAACACAGAATTGTCAGTGTTGTAGCATCCCTCCCACAACCACGTTCTTTTCCATGTTCTTTCTTTTCTGTCTACCTCAGAAATTTATCAGAAAATCTTGTTTCAATACCATATTTTAAACTCTTTACTGTTTGTAAGGATTTTTTTGGCACTACCTACTACAAAAACCTGCATTTTTTTTCCTATCACCTTAGCCTACAAACCCTAGTCCCTGATGTCACATGGGCTGCAAACACAAACCACAGGCACTGACACCTTCTCAGCCAGCCATGACATAGGTTTCCCAGTAGAAACAGCAGCAGACAGGTGATGCAGGCACATGGGGAGGAAGCTGAAATGAACATGTCCTGGTGCCTTCTTGAGGTGTTGCCTCAAGCTTACCGCACTAGCTCAGGCACCACGGCAGCTTAAGGCACAGCCAGCAGGCTTTGCCAGCTGAGCCGATCCCTGTGGGTTCCTGTCCCGGACAACGCTGCAAGGCACCCATGGAACGTGGCAAAAGTGGCGAAGAAGTGAAGGAAGGACTCTGCTGGGGTGTCACAAGGCTTTTATTGCAGCAGAACCTCCTCACCTCCCGAGACAAGCCCAGACAGAGCACCCCAGGCTGCCCTGCAGCAGATTTTATAGGGGGTGGAACAAGGGGGGGAGGCAAGAGGCCAACAGATCAGGAATCACTTGGGGGTGGTCACAAAGGCGAAGGACACCTTTAGAAACCAAACACAGGGGACAGAGAAGGACTTCCTCTGGATCTGGCCTATCACTCGATGTCCTTGACAGAACTTTGTAGCTCTAGGGAAAGGCCCCGAGATGAGAGGCAGATCAGCAAGGAGGGGGATAAAGGATTGACAGTCAACTGTTGGAGGGGGAATTCCAGGGCGGAACCACAGGGAAAACAGAACGTGGGTACATGGAACAAACCATCATACATTAAAACTTGAACAATACAAACAAAACATAATTGAACAAAACATGGTTTTAGGAATGTCATGAGACGGTGATGGTTGGGATGTCAGGCTGTGGGGATAACTGTCCAGTGCGATGATAGCAGTCTCAACCTCTGGAAGCCACTGTAATGGCAACAGTTAGCTTCCTGAGTTTAAAGAAGGATTTGAAGGAAGACAAGGAATTAGCTTTGTCAGAATTTTAAAGTAGTTTCTCTGTTACTAAGATGTCTTTGTGAAGTGAGCAGGTGGGAGAAATTCTTAAAACACTATGTTAAGGGTACTGAGGTACTTAAAAAGACTCCTAAGTTTGTCAGATGGTTGTTAGAAACTTGATACAATCTAAACAACCGTGGAACAGAACCTGCTGATGCATTTGAAATTACTTAAATACTTTAATCGAGTAATACCATAATTAATTTAAATAAAGCAAAGTTGTCTGCTATCCAATTTTGGGAAAATACTTCTTATATGGAACTACTGCATTAATACATTTATTATGGTTGACTGGTAAAGGAATTGTTGCTCACATGCAAAGACTGACAACACAATTACACATATGTCTTCAATGTGGAAGTAATTGTGCAAATTAGAGCTTGTTAAGTTGGATATTTTACTAGATTTGGAATTAATTTTCAACAATTTTGCTGCTAGTATTGGTATTATATATCAGTTGTAAGTTCTTAGAGCAAGAGTATGAAAATATGAACAGTTTTCTTATTTACAATGGAAAAGTCCTTTTAAGTCCAAAATTTAATACTGGAATTCTAGTTTAGGATTCTGACTGTTCAATAATACTGTCTGTGGTCAAAATTAAAATGTTCCTGCTATCCAGAAGCACTATTCTGTGTGACTAACTTCATGCTACAAACAACACTAGATAGCTGAAGCTAATTGTCAGAAATAATCCAAGAGATTATATCTAAAATGAGATATTTGTTTGGACTTATTCCCACTGCCTGGGGCACTGGTCTACTCTAGAAGCAGAGCAGGGACTCAAAAAATAACTGGAGCAGGAAATGAGGCAGGGCTGGAACAGACAGGGAACTCAAGCAGAGCAAGAACAGCAGGCTCTAGCATGCTGCAGGTTCCACAGAAAAGATGTAAACTTCCATCTAACAGCTATGTTGTCACAAATAAGCTTTGCAGGAGATGCAAAAACTGGGTGTTTTTGTAAAAGATGTACCAAGTGGCTGGGCTCTCATTCAGAGTTGCTTCAGCAGGCTGGAGAAATGGATCATTGTGAAGTTCAGTTAAGTCCTGCACCTGGGAAGAAATAAACCCGTACACCAGAGTGGGCTGGTGGCTGACCAGCTGGAAAGAAGCTTAGCAGAAAAGGCCTTAAAGGCCTTGGAGGTTCTGGGGCAACACCAGATGAACATGAGCACCCCTGGAACAAAGACCATCAAATCTTTGGGCAGCAGGAAGCAGAGGATTGTAGGAGGGTTGAGGGAAGCCATTCTTCTTCTCTTCATCTGTCAATCGACCTCTAGAATGTTCTAGTTCTGGCTCTCCATACTTGAATGAGTCCAGCGAGGGCTGACAAAGACAAGAAAAGGATTGGAGCATCTGTCTGAAGCAAAAATGGGCTGCATAGCTTGGAGGACTAAAGGCATGGGGATATTTTATCTATGTGTAAATATCAGGGAGTAAAGAAGAGACAGACATTTCTCGAAGGCAGAACAAGAGGCAATGGGTACAAATTGAAACACAGGAAATTCCATTTAAACTTAAAAGAAATATTCCTGATGGGCTATGGCTGAGATTGCATCAATTATGAAAAGACTGAAGTGAAACTCCATCCTAATGACTATGGATGGTTTCAGGGACTGGGCTTGAAAGTGCACGCACTTGAATATAGAGGTTGAGTGATGACACAAGACCTTGATGAGAACTTTAGATCCATATCTTTGGAAGTGTAGTCAGAAATCTCCTTTAGGGTAATTTTATTTTGTTTGGTTATTGCCTATTCTTAAATTCTAGTGTAGAAGTCTGTTTTTCTGCTATTTTGCTATTTACTTTAGTACACTTGTTTGACTAGAGTTGTTTGCCTAAGGTGACAATGGTCCTCTGAAAAGTCTGTCTATGCCAATTCTAATAGAAATCTCAATGAAAATGGAGGCAGGGCAAGTGGGGTAAAAGAAAAGATAGACACTGACCTAGATTTAATCATTGCAGGTGGACAAGCCAGAAGCTCTTTAAGCTACTTAGCAGAAAAATTGTGTATATCTTGTCCCCGATCTAGTTTGAAAAACGGTATTAGAGGATGGAACAGAATAGAGAAACACAGACTGAATATTCATAAAGAGCAGGAAAGCTAAGGAAACAAGGTTTGCTTAAAATGATTTATTATTATAGTTCCCTGACATTCAGTATGGATCTCTAACAGCCCTGGTTTTGGCATAAACTACAACATGATATTTTTTCTCCTTCCTAATCTGTGTCAGGTGATAACATTGTGCTGACTTAGTCAAGAGTTCATGAAAAAAAATAGAGACTTCAAAGAAAAGAACTATGTCTTAAACATTCAGGTGATCTACAAGGGGTTGAGCATTGCTATTTATCCTTTACTCTCACTTAGAAAATCTCCTATGGTTACAAGCACCTTTTCCTTATTGCCTAAAATAACTTTGTGGAGCTTTGTGAATTCCATTCTGCGATGCATTTGTCTAACTTTTAGGTGTTGTGATGCTTTGCATGCCTAAGAAACTGAAGCAGTCTGATATGCTTAAGGATGCCTTAATGTCTTTGAGGAACTTGCCTAGTGACTGCTGTAGTGTGTGGTGTGGTAAACTATAAAACTTTTATCTTGTCTCTAAGAAGATACTCCTTTTGATTGACTCATGACTAAACCGTTCCTAATTCTACCAACTCTCACTTCTTGTAGACTTAGAGCTTTCAGCAAAACAAACATCATCCTAATATACAGTACCAAAATAAATTTAGAGGAGAAAGTTAAAATAAAGTACTAAAATAAATTACGACTATTTAGTATCTTTTGTGTCTTGATTAAAAGTAACTCAAAGAATGTGTTTCTATATTATCTAAAAGTCACTGATATAAAAACAGTTAAAAGAATTTAGAACATTTCAATAATGGTGCTGGTAAAGCTATAAAAATAAATTATAGGATTTTTTTGAATTTTGGTTATATTTGTACTGAGTTCCGCCCTATTATTACTGCTTTGGTGCTGAAGAAAGAAACCCAAATTCTGTCTTAGTATGTTTTTTTCACAGTTAATTTGTATAACGCATACAGAGTTTTTTGGGAAAAAAATGACAGATCAGGTTTTTTCTAATGCCTTTGAAAGGAAAAGAGGTGCAACACATCTAACAAATCAGTAGAGCAAAGTAAAATGGTGATGAAATAAGTTCTTCTGGTAATACATTAATTTCAAATGCTAGTTCACACAGAAAATTCAGATGTTGCAAGAATTTTCATAAATAAGTAAATACTGTGTCAGTGCTAGCTGTATATACATACAATTGCAATTGAAAAAAGAGAAACAATTTCTAAAAATAGAAATTATATAAGAGAAAAAGAAATACTCTTTTCCCACACAAATCTTTCTTCCTGTTCTAAAATGTAGTTATATTGTAGAGTCAGAAGTGACTAAATGAAACACTGAAGCTTTTTGGTGTAGAGTAGTGCACGTGTGTTGGAATAAACAGGACTGTATTGGAGCTGAGAAAGAAGTTGGCTTGTACTTAAAATTGAATCAATAATTGGAAAATGGTTGGTAGTGGTGCCCAATTCTACTGCTGTGGAGTTGATTCAGCATCACATCTCCTTGACACTAGTGTTGTGTTATTGTTAGTGGAATTGTTCCTTCTTTAGCATCACAAAAGAGCATGACTTAACCCTATAGAATGTCCTCTGTGGAAATTCTTGAGTAAATTATGGGACAATTTATTTCATGTGTTAGATAACAATATATTCCATACCGAAAGAGGTTGTGGTCCTCTAAATATTTTGTAAAAATGCTTAGTTTTACTTTTACCCTTGAACAGCAGCACTTTATAGTGTAATACACAGGAGCGAAGTTAATCCATATGCTAGCAAGCCCTTTTTCTCCTAGAAGGGCTTTTGAGGCCTTTTTGATGGCATGGGAAGTTTTGATGGCAGGGGAAATGACAAAACTCTCTCATTAAATAGCTTTTCCCCTTACTGCCAAGCTGACCACCTCTACTTTCATTCACAAATTCATCTAGCTATCTCTCTGAAACTCATAAAGTTGTATTTTGGTTCAAGGGAAGAAACAAGAACTTCCTTTTCATCCCAGCTGTTGACTTTTCCAGGTGGCCAGCTGTTTCCCTATGACAACCTTCCCTCTTCAGAAAAGCATACTTTGGAAAATGTGTGACATTATTTCTGGAAAACAGCTTCTACTCTCCCCCCCCCCCCCCATTCTTGGCCATGTTCTGTGGCCTGACGAGTAAAACTTCAGTATCAGTGTGGGGTTTTTTTTGTTTGTTTGTTTAGTTGGTTTGTTTCTTTTTTTTTTCCTCTTGTTGTTTAAGACCAAAAATGAACTGAAGAAATAATTTCCATTGTCTGAATTCAAATACTTTGTTTCATCTGGGAGAAACAGGAAACTTGGACGTGTGTGCCTTTA
The DNA here is from genome assembly GCA_013400215.1 of Cisticola juncidis. Classification (NCBI taxonomy): domain Eukaryota; kingdom Metazoa; phylum Chordata; class Aves; order Passeriformes; family Cisticolidae; genus Cisticola; species Cisticola juncidis. The sequence continues at coordinate 1,238,396 of VXBR01007014.1, forward strand.
CTTTAAGGAAAAACTGCACGAAGTCCTGTATTATGATAAAAGTTCTGGGTGAGTAGAAATAAGCAAATACTCAGTGCTGGGTCTTATCTTGTTTGGGTTCTCTGAAAAGTTCTTTTTTGTTCTCCATCAGTACTACTAATACTAAATTAGCTACAATGCCAGAATATGCTCATATCCTGATACAGCCCTAAAAACTTCCAGCTTGAAGCAGCCAAGATTTCTGCTAGTGATTTAAACTGGTTAAAAAGTTTTTGTAGGTTTGAAAGCCTGACCTTTTGAAAGGTTGTTGAGGTCAAGGGCAGATTTTTTGCTATCACGGTGCTGCTTTCTGAGACCTCGCGTCTCCACGCCCGGCCAGCTCCTGAGCACCGTGACGAGAAGGGAACCGGTCCGTGCGCCGGGCGAACGGTACTCGGTCCTTGTGGGTTCTTTGTGTCAGAGATCCGTTGCAGCGATGGTAAAAGTGATGAAGCAGAGACAGGATAGGAGGTAGCTCGAGGTAGATGGTTTATTGTGGACGAGCACGCTGCTCACGCGCTCGTTTCTGCCTCCGAACTCCCCGAGGGGCGTTTCGGTCCAGCTATATACAGATATGGCTAGGGGAGGGTTAAAGAATCATGCAGCCAATAGGGGAAGTTTCAAGAGCCGTTACAAGAACAGGGTGCTTAGCATGTACCAACCAAGGTGGAGGGGAAAATACAAAATTCGCGGGCTTGCTATGATGGACAGGGGACGGACAGTTGCGTAATCTACACGCGGAGGGAAAAGGAACAAAGGGGCACATGATAAACTTAATAAAACATAATTTTCCACACTGCCACATTTTGCCACTGACTTAACAGACTTTGTATCTGGTCCTTTGTACGAAACTCTTACACCAAAAGCTCCAAAATGCAGGTCAGTGCTTGCTTTCCTCTGAACACCAGACAAGAGAGCAGCTCTGCTTTCCATGGAGAGCCTGCACAATGCCTTGCTGACACAACAGAGGCACCTGAGCTACAAGGCTGGGTGCTTTTTTAGCTCCCTGGGTATTTTTTAGTTGACGTTTTGCTGCAGTATCTCATGTCTGCAGTGCACTTAGAAAAGGAACATATAAAGTTACCATAACTCAGTTGGTGTTCAATAACTTGTTAAGCTGCTGTCAAATTGTAACAAGGCGTGAAGTGTGAGCATGAGTACAACTACCACTCCCAGAAACAAATGAGAATTAAAATGTTGTATCAATTATGGCTTTTATAGCAGGAGTAAATCTGTTTTAATTACTGAAATGGGTTAAGCCAGGTCCAGCAAGAATAAAACCGCAGTGAAAACGTCTATTTCCTAAACTAATAGGATGACATGAAACAGCCTTCCTGAAGTAATAAACACTTAGAATTAAGCAATGAAATCTCTGTAATTAAATACTTCATAAGGGAGGCATACACTTACTGTGAAAGAGACAGAAAGGTGAGATAAGAAGTAAAGCAAATTAATATTTTCACTGAAGTTATTTAATTTTTTTTTCAGTCACTGATAGGTGTTTACTTCATAAATCCACGATAAACAGAAGTTCACCAAGTAATCAAGGGTGCTGAAAAGGAAGGTGCCAGCATATGAGCCAGATATGCTGCTCATCAAAACTTTTGACAAATCCCAAAACATAAAAGAGATAATTAATGCTGGAGGGAGATTTCAGAGTGATATCTTCCATGATGCTCATATTTTATCTGGATGAGGTGTACAGAAGTATAAACCCCAACACAGCAATGCTTCCAGCTACTGGTATCTGTTTTCTCAGCTGAGTGCCTGTCCCCTGAGTCAGACACTGCCCGTGGGTAGTGTCCTGAGGGAGCATTTTTAGAGAGGCTGTCCTGTGGTTGGTGGGACACACAAGGCAGACTGGAGGAAAGCATCCTGGGGTAGGACTCTGATGACTTCTTTCTTGGCCACTTTCGACAGCTTATGGGATGCCTTTGGAAAAGATCACTGTTTTGTGGCTCTGTTTCCCCTCTTTAATGTAAAGATGTTCATCCTGATATCTATGAAAATATTTTGAGGTCACTAAGGGCAAGTACTACAGCAGAGAAGAATAATAGCAATTGCTGTACCTACCAGTCTTGGGATGTGCCAAATTGTAAGCCTGAGACTTTGTACGTCTGCAGCACCAAGGTACAAATGTTTCTGTTACTGAGGAGCTCTTCCTACAGGTTTACACACTTCTCTCCCACATGTTCCTTATTCTTGTCCAGTTGAATAGAGAAGGTGTATCTGTGCTCAGGGTGTTCTGGGTTCTTACTGATTTCAATTAATTCATGCACTTTGTGGCAGCCAGACAGTAGCTGTGCTGCTTCCTGACTGTGTAACATTTTGTTAATGAATGAAGAGTTAAGCCCTTAAAAAATGAGCAGGGGTAATCAATGTACTAAAGCCAGTTGGTCTCAGAATGTGATAAATACTTGACTCTCTTTTGTGGAGGTACAAGTTAAAATAATATTCATCTCTCTTGCATGAACTTTTTAAATGATTTATTAGAATGTAAACTGTTTTCACTTGGAAGCAGAATTTGGTTTATGTCTCCTGGGAATAGTGGATGACTTGGGTGGTGTTTGTGAGAAAAGGCTGTTAGGGATTAGGAATGTCTGATGGTCTGCCACTATTCAGCAGATCGTGTTAGAACAGCCTTAAAATTATTTTAAGTGTTACCAGTCATAGCTGGTCTCACATGGACCATTCACTGCATGGAAGTAATAGGGTAGAAGGTGATAGCCATTCATCCTCTTGGCCTTTCTTTGTGTTTCCCTGCAGAGACTACAGGAAGTAAGTGGAGAGAGGTGACTGCCAGTTCCATGATTTTTGAGGCTCCACAATGCTAAAGGCCATTACAGATTATGGGAATCAACAAATGTAATGATATTGTGCATTTTCTTTGGAATTATAAATACTTTGGTCATGAATAAACCCTTTGCTGTATGTCTTTATTCAGTAAAGTCTTCTGCAGTTGCATTTTAAATGTTGCTGCTTAAACTTTACATTAATATATTTTTAATAATAATCTATTAAATTTTATGTATACCTTTCTATGACATGAATCAGCCTTCATTGTGAAATAGGATTCTGCTGTACATTAACAAATGTGAATTCTAATAATGATGAAAGAGTAGCTAAATATCAAAGAAGAAAGCAAGTATATAGTGGGAGCTATTGATCTATGGTGAGAAAACAAGTAGACTTAAGACTCTTAAGACTCTTAAGTCAGCATATCCAGAGACTTCATAAATTTGTGTTCAATTGAAGTACCTCAGGAGGGTTGTGAATCAACAGCAATGAACCTTTCTGTAACTGACTTCAGAATAAAATAAATGTGGGGCTTTTTCTTGTCTGACCTTTTTCTTGTTCTTTATGTTGTGGGTGTGATCTTTTTTCTTTTTTTTCTTTTTCCTTGGTTTAGACTTTGATAATGTTGAGACTGAAAAGGTATATTGTATCATCTTGCACATTCTGATCTGGATATACTTTTGGATGTACTGGATATATGTTTTTTTATTTGGAGGGCTTGTTTGTTTGTTACGTAGCTATTTGTGTACTGCTTTTGAAAAGTAAAAATACAAAAATAATTAAAAAAAGAAAACCAATAAGAAAAAAGTTTGACCACAAGGTGGCATTAAAGACACGCAAAATACGTAATCCTACACTTGAATAGAAAACTGTTTAAAAGAAAAATCTGCTTTTCCTAAGCTTTAAGAATGTTATTGTTAAAAAAGTTTCCAGTTCGGCTGCATGTTAATGCACCTTGAAAATCCCAAAGAAGTTTGGCTTATTGAAGTAACTTACTGCCTGATAAAATTCTGTTATTGACTCGTGTGAACTGTGTGCAAGACAGAAAAGAATGGCTTTGCCTTGGCATTGTCTAGTGCACAGAGAATAGATGACAGAGGGCTTGGATGGCTCGGATTGAAATGGAAACACCCAAGGCACTGCCCATCCATCATTCCCAGTGCACAATCTACATGGCTAAACAGCCTTTCCTTTGCTTTTCCCATCCTGGCTCTGTTTGAGAGCAAAGGAGGAGGCAACACTTGACCTCTTTGGCCCATGGTGAAATCTCTGCATGCTGTGCTGCCGGCTGCAGCCCCTAAGGGTGTTTGGTCTTTGGGAGACATCATCCATGGCTGTTCCTCTGCCTGCCAAATGTTTATCCAGTTGAGTAACACATGAATGACATTGCACTCTTTTGCCCCAGAAACTGATCTTGTCTTAAAAAATTATTTCCTTTATTATACTTACTATTTATGACTGTAGCTAAATAATCTAGTTGTGCTCTATAGAAAATAGCAATTAAAGGGATAACTTCTTCCTCAAGTAGTATTACCCTGGGGCTTAGTTCCCTTTTATGTTCTTAAATTGTCCCTCGCTTGCACAGAAACATAGAATTTGAAGAACACACACACATTAACGTTATTGCTGAAACACAGATTTTGTTTCTGGGGTTAGCCCATTGGCAAGGTCAGATTCCTGTAAATGTCTTTTGTTAGCTCTGTGTTTTCCCAATGCATTTTCTCCCGAACATTAGTCAAATATGTTATGGAAAGTAGGGGCAATGTATAAAATGAGAGATAACTTCATTTATTTATGTGTCTGCTTTACACAATTTTTAATCCATGGATCACTTGATCTATAAGATATTAAAAACTTGCCCAGAAAAAAAAATAGTTTAAAACAAGTTATGATATCTTTTGCATATAAACAAAGAAGCAAGCAAATAAAATAGTGGGGAATGTGAATTTACAAAACAAATATTCAAGATTTAGCCTGATTTTATTTAGTTAGGTATTAGAATGTATTGTGACCACCCTCTTTTTACAAAGATGTAAGTGGGTCTTCTTGTGAAAAGAGGTTGAACAATGCTGTTAGCCAGTATCCTACTGAACGTATGATCAAACCAGCTTAAAAAACTGACAGCCTGTCCTCTGGGAAGCTGCATCACTGTGTGGTAAACTTCTTTGCAAGGGAATTTTCATGCCATGCAGCCCAGATTTAGTTGGCATCACATGATGTTCATCAGATCCCACTCTTCTTTAAGCCTGAAATAAGCTGGAAGTTAAACCTACAAATGCTGCAGTGTTTTAAGATGCTGTATTCTTAAAAGCCAATGGGTAATTTGGTGTAGGTTAATCCCATTAAAATTAGAAACAAATTAGCTTGACATTGAGGACGGGAAAAATCAATCTGTATTTTACTGAGAGCAATCCTTTATTTTCACACCAGGAATTGGAAAATGCTTTTCCTGCCTTCCCAGCTTTTGTTATATGTATTCAAGATTTTTTGTTTCTTCTCAATACAGTTCAAGACAACCAAGGGAAACCACTGATATGAAATACATTAAACATGTTTACTTGAATCACATATCTTTCTGGATAATAAATTTTCCTAATTTATTAAATGAACTTGTGTCATTTGGGCTTCTTGTTCTTCCAAGGACTCACAGCTGTAGATTTCTTAGATTAGCTCAGTTTGGAATGTTTCTGCAGTTTTGATGGCAATTGCAAATACTTAGTTAACTTCTCCTAATTAAATTCTTTGCAAACTGTTGATGAACCCTGAACAGATGAAATGAAATGAAATGAAATCAAGGAGATAGAGACATCATAAACATATAGTTAAATACTTGCAGAGACCAACACATGGAAATTGCTATTTTTGTTAAGTTCATGCTGTGGCACTTTTTGAGCTACATACTTTTAGATTTTTTTTTTTTTTGTATCTCTGTGTGTGTGTGTGTTTGTGTGTGTATGCGTGTATCAGTCACAGTAAAGGTACCATGTAAATGTTTTAAGTAGCTACCTGGGAGTATTGGGGTGGCCACATAGAAACTCACAGCTGTTTTGTAGTCAGTAGAGCTGCTTCCCCACTGGAATGGGTGCTGGAAATGTCTGAATGTGGATTTACATGTTAGATGGCTGTAGCCTCTTGCATTGGCTCTGTGTGTATCATTGTGGTGCTCCCTCTGTGCTGGGTGGCATAGGGAAAATTGCAGCACTGTTGGTTTGGCTCCCTGAGATGGGGCTTTGTATTGTGGATCTTCTGCTGTTGCAGAATTCCCTCATCAGATTTGTCTCTAAGGAAATGTATGCCCCTGTCAATGGCATGAAATTCACTCTGTCCCCTCTACTGCTGTTGTCACTGCTGCATATATAGAGCTCTTGAGATGCAAGAATGATGTGCTGTGTGCATGTCCAACTGAGGCTGGAAAGTGACCAAGGGGTTGGTTCTCCCCATCAGGAACAAACTCAGTGTTGAAATGAGTTCAGTTTCCTTTGTGGAATTAAGGAAATGCCCCCATGTTCCTGAGAGCACCCCTGCAGCAAGGAAAATACAGCTTTGTGCTGGGAACTATGAAAAAAGAAAGACAAAATACTGTGCTTTGGATGAGATACAAAATGTCATATTCTGAAATTTGACCTGAATTTAAGAAGTGTATATTTAAAAACTTGTCCCTCTTGTGTGTTGCAATTAGCGGTGCAGAAACCTGCTGCCTTCTGGAAGACAGACTGCAGGGGATAAACAGAATTTCTTTTCCTCCATAGTTATAAAAGAAAAATAGTTACTTGTAAACAACAAAACAACCACCTTCTTTCCCAGCTGCCAAAAAATAGTGGGTGTAGTTTCTGGGGATTTTAGTCAGAAATCTTAAGCAGTCCTTCAGTTAAAAAAAGATGAAGAAGTATTTGGTTGCATTGACACTATTCCATATAAACTTGAAGTAACTCCAAAATTTAAAGCTTTTGGATCAGGTCACTGGTAATCTGAAATTCATCTCTTATATGGTGGATAAAAAAATCCAGTCATTTGGAAAGAGATTTATGTGGATGAATACAGATAAATTTTTCATATTTGAATGGAGAGAGAAGAACTTTCTTTTAGAGAAGAAAATAGATTAAACCACGAAAATTCATGTCGACAGTTTCAGAAAAGGAAGGCAGTCTGTGATATTTTTAGAGTTGTTTCAAATACAATTTATATATATAAGCTGAAATGTCATAAAGACAGTGGTACTAAAATTTTAGTGAATTCCTTTGGGAAGTGTGTACTCAAGTACATATTGTCCTTAATGTTATACATTAGGTACACCCCTTTTAGTTCCAGATGTGACAATTACAAATCTAAAGCATGGTTCTCTAAGTCCTACATGTAATGGGACATATAAGGTCCAATTAACATTGCAGTTCTACTGCACTTTACACGTAAGACTTTGGATACTCTTTCAGATATGGCTTACCTTAGTATACATAGAAGCTGTGCTGAGGAAAGGTTTTCCCTACTGCCACACTCTCAGTATCAGCATCAGTAATGCCACGAATCAGCATTGGCTGCTGCAATGCTTAGCTGATAACATCCATTTGGCCATCCTGCCTGGATTTCCCTCTGTGAAAGCTGCAGTGCTGAGGGTTGACGAGATGCATGCCTGGATCTAGCCCTGATAAGGAGCTTGACTATGCTGTAAATCGTGCCTAGGGCTGGGAACTTGAAAGGACAGGGGATTTGCAAAGTAAATGTAAAGCTTTTATGAGATAGCAGGAGCCCAGTCAGAGGGTGGCAACCTTTATCAGTGTCTGTTAAAGCTTCAAAGTGGGGCATAGAGAATCTCTGGTTTCTGGTTGTTTTGAATAAATCTTTGAATAAAACTCCTGTTATTATCATTGTCATATTATAATCTTTGTCTACGACTTTTGTTATACAAAGGACTGATGACTTAGCTTCTCCTGTTGTGTACAAAACACATCTCCTTTCAGGTTATCCTCCTTAGTTCATGCTGTTTATTTCCCTCTCAAGGTATGTAGTGAATGCTTTTGCTTTCCCCTGGAGACAGAGAAATATCTTCAATTAGATATTTATCTAAAGCTGTTATGGGCTTTACCTGTTTTTGTTACATAATGGAATTCCCATGCAGCAAACCCAAGCAGGCCTGCCCTGCAGCCCCATCTAATAACAGCAAGAGGTGCACATTAAACTCACAGTATGGTCACATTCACTTCACAGTAACTTTTATACATTATCACAGGACAAAAATAAAATTAGCAGGCAAAAATCTTATAACCAGGAAAGCAGCATAAGAGGGATAAAGAAAGAACAATTTAGAGCTATCAATTATGAATATTTAATGATAGCAAGATACTTTTTTTCTAGAGCTTATCTTAGCTGGATCCCTTCTTGCCAACAGGAGCATCTGTTTTTTTTTTTTTTTTTTTCCAAAAAAAATTAATTCTGGTTTAAACAATTCCTAAGTCCTTTTGTCCAATTTCTCATGTTCCTTCTTATACCCTTGGTACAAGACTTCACATTGAGAGCCTAAAGCAGCTTCACCTTTCTTCCTATTAGAAACATTTTGCTTCCTACACCTTGGGAGATAAAGACCACAGTGAAAAGAACATACAGCTTCTAAGTGGGAAGTGGTGTGTTCTTTTCAAATGCATTTTGCTCAAAATATATACTAAGCTGTTGTTACTTGTTAGACTAATATAAACCAAGCTCTTTCTAGTTTTCAGATGTTGTCTGATTGATTTGTATATCTGAAATCTGCAGGGCTGTTGACATCTGCTGCTTTGAGACTGAAACACGCTGAATACTACTAATTGTTCATTGAGCTATGGAGCCTCTTATGCAATTAGGCCACGTTTTTTGATGAGAAAATCAATTTTAAATTAAAGGACTGCACTAGGGAAGGGTGTAACTTAAAGGTTCTACCTAAAAGGAAATTGGAAAACTATACTAGAATTGTAGTGCTTTATCATGCAGCAGATTTGAAAAGCTTTTATTCCCGCAATACACCACAGTACCCAAAGATGAGCTTTTTGCAGAACATGGTAATTCACTTTCAGAAGTTTAGTTACATTATTTTGCAGTTGGTGTGATTGTTGTGCTGGTGATAAGACAGCGTTTGGAAACCAGAGTATGCATGAATGACAGCAGAAGTATACACAGGACAACTGAACAGTGACGCTCAGGGAATCTTATTTATGTACTCACATGTTATTTAACTGCAGAGGTTTTTTTTTTTTCCTAGTGAAGTACAAGTTCATTTTTTGCTGGGAGAGTAAATGCAATTGGGACAAAAAGCACCCTTTATGACATCCTGAGGCCGTGGTGCTTTCCCCATCGTTATTCTTGCCAAAGCAGGCAAGCAAGCTCAGGCACAGAGCTGCCCACTGGGCTACTCCCCTTTGTACAAACTAGAACAACCTGAGCCAACATGCTTCACACTTCTTCTAGCTGATGCTGACTCTCCTTTTTACCCTTTGCTTTGGTTCTAGGTGGATGTGAGATGACTCTGCCTCATGTCAGTGAAGGTGTGAAACTGGTCTAAGTACTAGGTTTGTAAGCTCCTTAGTCAGTCCTCCTATGTTCTGTCTGAAGATCTCAAATGCTGTTCTTTTCAATTCCTATCATTACTTAATCTGGCTTGCCTTGACTTTGTTATCTGATGAGTTCACCCTGATACATTAAGACTTTTATATTTAGGCTGAGCTGCTTGAATCCTTGCCTGTAGTCATGGACAGATGGACTGGTGACGGACGGATGTATCAGCATCCAAAACTCGTAAGATGATCCCCTCACAATGTCAGAGAAACTGACCTTTCCAGGAATATAATGTGTCTCACTCATATGTAATCGACTTGATCTTCTGAGAAAAGAAAATATAATGATGATGTGGAAAAGTTGAAATGCATCCTTTCAGTTAAAGTATTGGTTGGAGTCAGAAATAGTTATGGATGTATAAGAAACTCGAGTGCTACATAAATACAGGCATATATGTGCACATGCAAGTATGAGGCATTTACATTATATGCCCTTTATATTTCCCAAGCATGACAAGCAGTATGTATTAAATGAAGCTTTTTGTTCCAACTAAACTTAACAGAGAAAACACTCATCTCCTTGGCAAAAAAAAAATACAGAGGCATTATTTTAATTTGTCTCATTGATGGTGCTTTCAATTAATTATAAAAATCCCCTAACATAAAATGAAAATAAAAACACTGGAAAGATCCTTCAGTTCAGTTCAGTTCAGTTCAGTTATCTTCTCCTTTATCTAGTCCAAGGACTTTTTGTTAGATATCATTATAATGATGATTTCAACATAGAATTCACATGGTATTATCTTTATAACTGACACACCTTTTGTATCTAAACCTGTTTTAAATGTCATTTCATGTGCTACATCACATAAAACGGGTTGCAAAGAGATGCTAAAGGTATTGTTGTGTGAACTTGATATGCTCTCTTGGGTAGATACTTTCGTTACAGACAGATTATTTCTGCACAATTTGGCTTGGTGAACTACACCGAATGTTGAGTTCTTGCAGTCAGAATTCAGCAAGTTTTTATGTGCCTGAAATGTTGTCCTGGGGTGACGGGACTTTTTTTTTTTCATGCTCTGTATCCCAAATCGTGTGTGTTCCTGTTCCCACGTCCCAAGGTTGTTTTGTCTAATTAGCTGCCCTCCTCCCCCAGCTCTGGCTCTAGCTTGCTTGCTTTTGCTGCTTGCTTGCTGGCTGCTAGCTGCTAGGCTTGCTTGCTTTGCTCTCCCGCTTTTTGCTTTTTGCTTGCTTTTTGCCATTTTTTCTGTTTTTGTGGTTTTTTTTTTTTTCTCCCCTTCTTTCCTTCCTCCCCTTCCCGTGAAGTCATCGAACCAGCTCCGGACCCTGATTTTGGGAACGTCAAGGGAAACCCCCCGGAGTCTGATGAGAGAAGCTTTGGCACCCTTCCCAGCCGAGACAACCGACCCTACTGGTGAAAAACGTTTGTTGTCATCTTGGAAAATGTTTGTTTTTTTCTTGTGTTGGGGAGTGTTCTTTGTTTGTTGTTTTTTTCAATAAATAAGTTTTTTCCACTTCTCCTCTGAGGAAATTCCTCCTGAGCCCGGTGGGGGGGGAGGGGGGAGTTGTGGAGGTTTATTTCTTTTAAGGGGTTTTCTTTGGAGATTTCCCCCTAATTTGTCCTAAACCAGGACAAATGTAGTAGTCTTGTTAGAGTAAATAAAATAAATGCCACCATCGAACAGGTGCTACCCTTATTGAGATGTGGAAGGCAATGTACACAACTCTTATGTACATTCCAGCACTGGATCTGCCTTGTGTCTTTTTTGCTTTACTTTCCTTATATTTCTTTTTCCAACAATAAGTTTCTTCCATTCCTTCTTTGGTGCCCAAAAGGGCAGGAGTGGCTTTATCTGAACAAAACTGCTCTCTCACCCAAAAATTCCTGTCTGGAACTTGTATCTGCTTGAGTCCTTGAGCTGTGCTAACTCAAGTTTGTGGTAACAGACATAAATTGCATTTTGTTGTGCTGCTCCAGCTATGTGCTAAGGGGATTCATTTCAAGGCAATATATACGTTTCTGTCTCACTGTTCTCTGTGGCTTCCAGAATGGGAGGACGACTTTAATTTGCTCAGGAGGGGTTGGGTAGGGAGGGATGGTGACTCAGTTTCTTTATTTGTGATCTGCATTTCTTTCCTCCCTGAGGTAAAGCAATCAACAGCTTGGGTTACACAGTCTCTTGGTAGAGAAACTTTGACCCCATCTTCCATCTGTGAGTATTGGTCTCAATCTTGTCAGGATGTAAACTCATAAAAAATCTTTGTGAAGCCTTTATCTCTGTGCTGAATCATTTTTCTTTGTTTCTTGAATCTGGGCCCTCTGACGAAACCCACAGAAAATGTGGTGGCTCTTGTCTGGGTCATCTCCAGTACAGGCATAGGGCACATGGCCTGTAAGGGAAGCATTTTCAACACGTGCATGGAGAGCAGCACAGGAAGATGAGGAGAGGCCTGACCTCTTTCTTAGCTGGACCAGCACCAAGCAAGACAGGGTGCCTCATTCCATGGTTGGTGGCTGATAGGTCTGGGGGTCATTATGAGTAAACACTAAAGTGGCTTATGTAATTCATTTAATGTCAAAGAAACCTGGGTGTTCATTCAGACAGTTTCAAGCCCAGGTGCATTTAATTTAATGTGCTATTATTTTATTAGTGAAGCAGATAACTTCCAGCAGTTGCATATGTGTCTGCACTTAGCAGTTGTTGCCTTGATCAATTTGAACTTCTACAATGGCAATTCTGGTTGTTACTGTGCCTACCCTACTCTTTCAAGACTGCAAATATTTTCGCTCATTGCATTTTGCTATTTCAGAATATCCTGTAACCTGCAAGAATTGAAATTCCAAGGAAGCATATTGAGGACCACAAACCCCTTAATCTTAGAGCTACATCTCCCTCAAAACCTTCACATAAATTAGGATATATGCAGATTGTGATCATTTAATATAGAAAATTATACTTTCTAGTTTTCACAACTGATTCTTTAGAGGTACACTTTTGTTTATTCATGCACTAGCTCATCACCTTGAATAAACCAGAAATGCAATCTGTTTAAATACAGACACATTGAGTGCTCTAATGCATGGTCCCAGTGCAAAAAAAATCACAATGTGTTTGCAGATGGGTGGCAGTGGTGATATTCAGAAAATGATATGGAAAACATGAAGGAGAAAAGGCTGTACAGAAAATTATGTACCTGTGGACAAGTCCTGAAGAGGGGGTGCATGGGGGCTGTCCTGAATGAATACTGGATGAACATGACTGAATACAAGATACAGGAAGACACTGACTTATGAAGAATTGTTATAAATAGCTCAGTTTAGATCCAGGGAAGACTACTCAGTAGGAAGGTTACAAGGTGGGAAGGATGGGAAACAGGCATAATTTCTGAGTACCCTCTTAAAGAGTAGGACGTCATGGATGTTCCATGGAACAACAGAAACACACCAAAAATCATAAGATTAGTCAAATTGTTGGATAATTTATACCTTTTATGATGTGCAACATAGAAAGGCTAGTAAAGTCACTAAAGTGTTAAAACATTTGTCTTATGCTTTCTGTAGAAGAAAGAATATGTTAAAATTGCAACATAAAGGTCTCCTTAAACTGGAAATGGAGAGAGAAAAGAGAGAGTCATGATTCCAGGAAGTGCTTTGAATATCAAAGGCAGCCCTGAATATTTCATTTGCTTTGAAAGGACACTGATCAAGCTTTGAATGTTTCATTTGCATTAAAAAGGGACAAGAATACACAGCTAAGAGAAATCATCCAGGATTGGAGGAAATCAGCCAGCAGATGGAGTAATTTGATGAATTCTACACCCTTAGCTTCTGCAACAAGACTTTTTGGGTGACTATTATGTCTTGAGCTACTGAAAAGAAACCATTTTGCTGTTAAAATTTAGGTGTGCATTATTGTTTTACCATTTGCAATCTAGCTTAAAAGTTTCTAATTAATTGTGTGAACTTTATCTTCGGAAACTAGCATGTATTTTGCTTTAACCTTTCATTCTCAGATAGTATTATAGGGGAAGTTTGGGTGAAGACAAGAAATTGGTGATTTATAATCTCTTTGAATATAAAAAGAATTTATATGAAACAACTCCCTTGGGACAATCTGCACAAAAAATAATGTTTTTAAGAAACGTGTGCTTTTATGGTAAGCCAGGAGTTGGTCTGCAGAAATCAATTAAAGAAATTATTCTGCAGGAATTGCTCCAGTGAACAACCATCCTAAAGGCAGCAGACCATGGAAATATCTTAGCATGAAGTGTGCGTAATGAAGCAAGTTCCTGCAAGAGTTTTTCATCTGGTCTACTTGACCTGAGGATCAATTGGATTGGAGCAGAATCAAACCACAGTAGCTAACGTGACTCTTATCTCCAAAAAAGATTGAGGGTTTGGCCTGAAACCATGCCTAAGTCAGAGAGTTCATTTTGACAGTAACTTTCAACTTTTATTTTGTAGCTCCACCCCTCCCTCTCCCCAAGCCTTTAATGTGATCTCTTTGCAACCACAGAATACAAACTTTGACGTCATATATGAAGTCTTTGTATCGTTTGTGAAGGTGCCCATGGATTCCCAAAATCTGGCATTACTTTGTTGATAGCCATAGAATTTGTGTATCTCGTCTTGCCAGTCTGGCATATTTTTAAAAGAAAAATGTGTAAAGAAAATTTAGGAAGTGTGGTAGTGGTGAAAACCCCAATGGTGAGTGGGTGCTACTACAAACAGTCAACCTGCTGGGTAGAATTAGCCATTTTACCTCCCAATTCTCCTCAAAGACATTTTGGTAAGCAAAACCAGAATTTACAACAGAGCTGTAGCAATTAACAAAGTTGAAGAACTTTCATTAGAGAAGTTTGGAAGGTACCTGTGAATGGCACAAGTTACTGCTCAATTTACTTGATATATTATGACACAAAGGTTCTTGCCAGAGCCCTTGGCTCGTAAACTGAAAAAAACCCCAAACCTCTTATTACTCTAATTAGACACATAAATCAGGTCAAATTTATTCTGTTTTGGCAAGAGATGGGCAACTCATAAATATAATTGTAATTGTGCTTTGTAGGAATTTGAAGGAATGCTTTGTAGCATTGCTGCTGGGCACTAAAAAAAGAGAGCCTTGGTTCGGATTTTTTTTCTAACCCTTGAAGGAAAATGATTCAGTGCCCCTCTTAAGAATCAGATTAAATTGTTGCGTATTAAACCCTCACTAGGGCAAATAATTGATAATTAGATTTCAGAATGTTTTTCATTAAATTTGAATAAATTCACCTTTGCTACTCTTATGTATTCTGTTGTTTTCTTTAAGTTATATGCATGCAACAAATTAAAAAGTTTTTTGCAGGTGATGTCTGGTTCTAAAACCCATGAAGACTTGCTTTCAATTATGAGAATGCATATATACACTGTTGCATTATGTACTCAATTGAGAACTCTGTACATAATATGTGTGCAAATGTTGCAGAAAATTCTTTGCTGTAGGATGGAAGAAATACAATTTTCAGGTTTAGCAAATGACTTTGAAAATCTAGGATATTGATGCTAGGAAGTGAAAGTAGGTGAATGTGCTGGTTTGGGCTGGAGTAGAATTATTTTTTCCCCACAGTAGCTGCTGTGGGATCCCATTTTGGATTTGTGGTAGGAACACTGTTGGTAATACAGAGATTTTTTTGCTGTTAACGAGCAGTGCATACACAATGTCAAGGACTTTTCTGCTCCTTACCCCCCCCCCCCACCTTTGGGTGGGTTTGGGCTGCACAAGGAATGGGGAGGGCATACAACAGGACAACTGACCCAAGTGACCCAGTGGACATCCCGGACCATATGGTGACATCCTTAGCATATAAATTTGGGGGAAGAGAAGGAAGGAAGGATCTGTGCACTGCTCAGCAATAACTGAAGTATCTCTGCAATAGAAACCCTGTTTTCAGCATAAATCCAAAATGCAGCTCCATGATAGCTACTGTGAAGAAAATTAACTTCATCCCAGCAAAACCAGCACACAAAATCAATGCCATTACTGCACTAAGCACTGAGAATTGGTTAAATGAAGGTATTTCCTTTCAGACTCTCTGAGAAAAGAAAGATAGGAATTATTATTTCTACCAAGATTAAGTAAGCCTTAGGGAGATTCCTACCTCTACAATAATTTCAGAAAATGGGAATACTCTTAAAAATGAGAACAACCTTCTTACCCTTACCCTGACACTACTTGGTTTCCAAAGCTGCAGTGGTATAGTATTTGTATTAAACCAGACCATACAATTTCTACTTTCTATCACAAATGAAATGCCATTGTACTCTAGTTCCATTATTTGGGTTCTGGACTTTGAATTTTAGTTTATCTGCAGTATTCTTTGGACCCATCAGGTAAAGGCCAGCTTAGTGTATCAACATCAATTTAGGCTTCTTCCCATGCAGAGGAAGTTTCAAGCTAAAAATTGAAGAGAAAGGTTCAGAAAACTCTGGCTGCCTCACATGTATATATACACCTCCAAAAATATCTCTGTTAGTAACCGAGGCCTGGATTCCACCTATCTTGAGCTGCCAAGAAGTCTCGCATGTTCTTAAATAAGGTGATATGTTTAGATATATCACATCAGAATGAAGTCCCAAAATATTTATGTCCCTGAAATACCCAAATCCTCTTCTTCCTGAAAGTGATACTATTTATACAGACTGCCAACCATGCAGTGTTAGTTTCCACTGAGACACCAAAGTTCACACAGACAAGTATTATAAAATTATAAAAATAGATTTCCATAGAAAAAAAATTATGTATTATAAAATTATATATATATGGATTATTTATACACATACATGTGCACATGCACCAGTAGACAGACTCACATAAAGTTATAAAATGTAGCAAGAACTGAGAGAAACACTTCACTCAGACTGAAAAAGAGCAATGTAGGAGATAAAAGGAGACTTCTTTGATCGTTGTGTGTATCTCATTCAATTTTACCAGGAATAATCTTTTAATGCCTTGGCCATTTCAGGGGCCTTAAAAAATAGAAGGTGAACCTACTGACCGATATTGAAGGTGTAGGGGAAGAAATATCAGGTAGGTTTTTGTTCAAATCATGTCTTCCAAAGTTCGGGTCTGATACCAGTGTGATTCTAATGCACTTAGTTGACCTTGATAAATAGTGTTTCTATAGAGTGTAGAGCAGGCAGTTCACTAAAGTTTTGGAGATTGTGAGACGTGAAAAAGAACACTGAATGAAAAGCACTTGTTAAGGAATCTTAGTCCTCTTGAATCTGTTACATGGATTTTGTGATTGAAGACTTAAACAGCTGGAGTTAAATCCATATATTTCTCTTCTGTATTATTATTTTCCTGTCTTCTTTACTTTGCGCATTTTTTCTCTCTGTCTTTATTTGCCCTATTTTTGTGTGTTTACTTGCCCTGTGTTTGTTTTAGTGTGTGTCATATTAATCAGTGCAGAGGAACTACTGTGTTCTCTGTTCAATATACACGCATCCAATCACCGAGAAAATATTTTCATCTGTTCTCATGTTTAATATTTTTTCTTTTGTTGACACAAGTTGTTTGGTTTGATTAAAAAAACAAAGTTAAAACCAGAAGAAAACTAAAAGTGTTTAATAAATAATTAAAGCAATGTGTTGACAACCCTTTGACAGCCAGAGAAGGAAATACATAAAGAATTTTAAATGAAAATTTACAACCCCAGCAGGACATGAACACAATGGTTTTTGAAGTATGCCACACTTTATCCATTACACTTAAAAAAAAAAAAAAAGTTTGTTAATACCCAAAGGATGCTAAAATTATTTTTTGGGTGGCAGATTCACAACATGCTGTGTTAATTGAATAGGAATTGAATCTTAATCCCACAAAGTTGGCAAGTAATTTTCCTGACACAGCACAGTAGTATTTTTTAGGAGGAAATACTAAGAAAGTAGAGCACTTGCTGGTGAGTTCTAAGTCTAAGAATTAAAGGTGTCTGAAGTGCCAGAATTTTTAAAGCATGAGTTTGCTGTTACTCCATGTATTTAAGTCTTACTCTCCTTCAAATGTAAATACTTCCTTTTATATGTTGAGGATTTAATCAGTTGTCCTTGTGGAGTTAAAATTCTTATTTGTGGACATAGTGCACCTTAGATACAGGTGTGGTAAGTTCCCCAATATTACAAGAAGCAGGCAGCAGCAATCCAAAGTCATTGTACCCTCACATCGTTAACCAGAATTTGATTTGAAGGATATATTTTGAATTCTGAATTTAACCATCTCCTCCGTAGACAAAACCTGTACTAATATCTTAATTAAATGTGTTCATAACCACATTTATCCATTTATTCCAGTGTACTTGTTGTATTTTGTCCAAATTAATTGTTCTTTTCTCTGATGTTTATCTTTCTAATGTAGACACCTATCTTTTTCACTCCTCACTTTCATTTTGTTAAGACAAGCAAGTCAAGTCTTTATAGTGTTCACTGTAGTTCTTGTTTGTCTAGCCTCCAAATCATCTCAGCATCCTTCCAGTCTGAGTTCACATTTTTTGAAAAGAAAGATGTCCACCAAGATAAGTTTTCAGTGACATCTGTTAAAATAGCCATAATTTTCCATATTCCCACAGGAGTACTGACTTCATCTGATATAACCTAGGATCAAATCTGTGCTTTCCATGAAGTCATTGCAGCAGTAGGCAGATCGTGTCTAAAACTAACCAACAGTTCAAGACTGCAGTGTTCTTTTCCTTCCTTATTGGCATTTCCCTATTAATGAGCTCCCAGGTTATGGCAGAAATACTTGTTATGCCCTGACTCTGGGTATTTGTACTTTTTCCTATATAAATTCTATTTGTTTCCTAGTATATAATTTCTTCCCATGCAAGTTTATAGACATCCAACCACGTAACTTTTAAAATTATTCTACTGGTAGAAAATCTCACCTTGTTGTGGTCATTCATGGTGACTGGTTTATTGAGAAACTCGACTACAATGGCAACAGTTTTTTCAGAACAACTGACTCTCATTTTCAGTCAGGTTTTGCCTACTTTCAAGTCTTGTAGTTCCAGCCTTTATTTTAACTGATGATTTCTCACAGCAGGAACATGGGAAAAATTCTTGAAGACAACTTTGTCCATATCTTTTCAGTCTTAAAAATCAGTTATCTTATTGAAATAGGTATCTGGCATGATTTACCATTAGCAAATTCAAGCAGGATTTTTATATCACATTTTATTTAGCTTCAAGTCCTAATTTTTAAGCTTACCAGGCCATTAATATTATTGAGTTATTAATTTTTCTTGCCCAGATTTGTTGTGGTTTGTTTAAGTTTCATTGTTTATTAACTATTAACTATTCATTAACTATTCTGTATCCCCCTATTTCCCCAAACAACCTTCAGTTTTGTTCCCAAGGTTGTTGTTTGCACCCCCTAGACTGTCAGTTGTACCTAACCCAACCCTTTTTTCCTGAATGTTCTAAGTCAATCCTTCCCTTGTGCTAACCCCTGGGGAATTCCCCTAATCTACCACAGCCCATTGGCCCATGTGTCCTGTTCTCCTCCCACTGTTTTCCCACTGCTTCCTGAAGTGTGGAACTCCTCCTTGTTCTCCTCCCACAGCCTGTACTATTGGTTAGACTTTGATCCCGCCCCTGGGACCTCCCTCATTTATAAGCTGTTGCAGGGTGTGTTCTGGGCTGTTTCTGCCACTGACCGTTCAGAGAACTGAGCCCTTCTGGATCCCACACCCAGGACCTCCCTCTCTTTGCTCATTCCCAGCTTGTCCCATCTGAAGGCCTCTGTGCCGTAGATCAACGCGCTCTGAGCCGCGTCTCTCGTCGCCTGCTCGGGACACATGTCCTGCTCTTGGTGCAGGGCTCTGCTGGCTGAGCTAGGTAGAAAACTCCAGCACAGCATCACAGATCTGGAAGTTTTATATTTGCTGTTGTGCAGCTGTATGGAACAGTCCAATTTTGATTTATTCAGCAACCCCTTTTGATCTTTGCCTTGGATTTCTCAACAACCTTTTAAATATACACATTGTGCAGATGTCATTGTCCCACTCTGCTGGTAATCCAGGAGTGTCTTTTCTTTCTGTTATTAAAGTCAAAATGAATAGTAGATGCCTCCTTCCAGACCTTATTCTCTGGCTGCAGATTGTTCTGTCTGCTACATTCCTATATTCCTATTCCTTTTTTCTCTTGAGTACATCCACTGGTTGTCCCCACTGCAGATCCACTGTTTCAAATGGAGTGGGTTTTGTGAATGCTTTCCATTCTTTCTTTCTTTCCTTTTTTTTTTTTTTTTTTTTTTTTTTATTT